>LR812525.1:18236124-18266124 GCA_903798195.1 Danio kyathit | reverse complement strand
ACATTATAGCCAGGGTGATGTGAATGACTTTATAAAGTACACTCGGGAGTTTGTTTTCCTTATCACACTTGCGAAGTCTGAACTTACAAGGAGAGGATGTAAGACTGAACTGTGTGTAGGCTACTTAATATTGAGGAAAAAGCCCCAATCAGAGAGGTGAATGTCTGCAGCCCCGCCTCCGTTTTCAGATGTCTCCGTTTTACACCATCCACACCGAGACGGAGCAGCAGCATTTTAGAATGAAAACGGCCTCTCCAGCGTTTCCAAAACGCTCCGTTTTCGGGACTCGAAAACTCCGGCGTAGTGTGGACGGATGGCGTAATCATAGCAAAACTTATGCGTTTTAAAACTAAAATGTATTAGTGTAAACAGGGCCTAAAAGTACATAGATGTTAGTATCAGCATGTTGCAAGGAGGTAATAGTTTTAGATTTTTCATTAGTTTTAGTTTTTATTTCGTTTAGACTTTTTGTTTTCAAATTCAGTTAGTTTTAATTAGTTGTAAGAGGGAGATTTAATAGTTTTTATTAGCTTCTATATTTAAAAATCGCTTAGTTTTAGTTTAGTTTTTATTAGTTTCAGTGTTAGTTTTAGTTTTTTTTTCATATAAATTTGAATGTTTGTTAGGTGCAAGATACAAAATCATCAGAATATTGTATAATAACTCAACCAAAGATATATTTTTGAAACCTGTATTTAGAGGACACATGAACACTACACTCAAATAAATAACTCATTGGATGAACTCAATTTAGTTGAGGGCAGGATTTCCATCTAATCAATTTGTGTAGCATCAACTAAAAAAAAAAGTATTTACACAATGAAATGCAATTGAGTTGGTCCAACATAATTTTATCAAATAATAGTGTAAATTATAGGTGGGCATAGATTAATTTTTTAAATCTAGATTAATCTAGATTAAAATGGCTCATTTGAATTCTGCCGATGGCATTCAGAATATGTGTGCTACCCAATAATAAGTCTTTGAGAACGGGTTTCTCAAGCCAGGTGGCGCATTAGACTAGGGACTCATCTCCTGTGTGCAAAATGCATCACAAACTGCTTGAGAAACTGTTTTACTATGAAAATTGGTGATGAAAGTAAATGATGTTCAATAACATGTACTTGTGTTTACTAACTGTTTATTCAGTTAAACATGAATGTTGAACTGTAGACCTACATAAGCTCCAAACAGCCATTTCATACTTGCTTTTGATGTACGTACATACAGAAAATGCTGCTTCGCAAAGGCAAGTTCACAGAGCTCTGACGGTGTGTCAAGCATTGTGTATGTTTACATGGGCAACAATACTTTAATATGATTTTAATATGATTAAAACAATACTCTGATTAAGAGTCTACCATGTAAACAGTGATTTTTGATTACCTTAATGCGACTAAAGTCATAACTGAACTAAACAGAAATGGCATTAAGACGTGGAGTATGCAGATATTAGTGGCATTACTGACAAACTATTACCATCATGTAGGACTTTTCGCCATATTTTCCGACAAGATCCACACAGGCGCCTGTCAGTAAAGGACTGCACAGACGCACACACACAAACACACACAAACACATCGCGAAATGCGGAAGTTTTTTTTTCTTCTCATTTGACGTGCGTCATTAAATTCCATAACACTCTCACCTGTCCTTACTCATTTATTTGCGTCTAATACCCCAGTTTGTCACAGTGCATGAGTGAAATGTTCATGAGTTAAAGTGAATCTGCCGAACTGCAGTTAAAGTCAGGCCTCCGGCTGATTTGATTCAGAAGGGCACTTGTTTCAGACGGCTCACCGGTCAGGTATACATCCCCGCTAAAATATCAAGGTGAAAGTCATCATAGCTTGCGTAGAATAGACCCAGCTCCCAACCCAACTTTGAGAATAGATAAACGGCGATATATTTTTTATCACGCGATAAGGGTCTCGCGTTAACGCAGCACGTTAACGCTGATAACGGCCCACCACTAGTTTAAATACATTTTTATTTTTATTTAAAAACTTAAACACAAAGGTCGTACATTTTCAAGTCTCTTAGTTTTATTTGAAGTTATCCTAAATTAACTAAAATTTTACATGACAATATTACATGAAAATCTTCAAACTAGAGTGAAGATTAAACTCTAACAAGTCTTTCTATTAACTTTAAACACCTAAAATTACTTTTATTGTCAACATTTCCCTCCTTTAATTCAATCTCACGCAAAGCATGCTGAACTACAAATCCCCTAACCAGGTAGTTGGACCAACACACTTCCTTCATGTTGTCCCAACATAAAACGCTTAAAGTTAACTTAATGGTTACAAATTTAAGTGGACTGAACATAAAACAAATAAATTGGCCAAAGAAATGACAAGAATTGTGTTGTCTTATTTTAAACGGGTAGTTTGAACAAGCAGCAGTAATCCTTTTTTTAAGTGTACCATCTCTACCCAACCTCAAATTCAAAAACAACAGCCCACAAGATAGCAGGCCTAAGTACTGTTCAGTATGTGTGCAAGGCTGCTTCTGGGGGAAGATACACAGTAGTAATGGAAAGTTCAGATCTTTTCCGTTAACCGGATCTTTCATGACAATCCTCCTATGTTAGGGCTCAAGATATCAAAAATATATAGCCAGCAATCATAATTTCAGTCAGTTAAAACATCACCATGACCTGAAAAGTTTCTTACAATTAATTTTTGCAACCCAACTGTATCATGAATCACTTATTTAAACCCTCGGTTTACCCGCGCTGCAGTTGTTTAAGTTTAGTTCAGTCACAACAGGCTGTCATGTACTGTTTGTGTTCGGTTCACTGAATCACACATGCGCATTATTATGAGTTCTCTTGTTCTCAAATCTGATTTCAGTGTACCGTTTTAATAATTGAATAACTCAGGAAATTGATTTTTTGCGAGTCAGTGGGCGGTATCAGGCATGTTAAAAAGTCTTTGTAGATAAGTGCTTAACATTACTGGAGACGTGAATCGTTTCAAATGATTCAGTTCGATTTGGTGAACTAGTTCAACTGGTTCACTTAGAAGATTCGGTTAAAAAGAATGATTAGATTGCGATGAGGATCAGTAATACGGAAATAAAACCCATTATTGGACACAAATGTGCTAAATGAATACTTTAAAGTATTCTGCTGCAAGGGTTTTGACACATACTTCCTCACGCCACCATATCACTCCTGTACTTCATCAACTTCACTGGCTTCCTGTTAAGTCGCGTATTGATTTTAAGACTCTGATTTTAACATATAAAGCAGTGCATGGGCTAGCACCTGACTACATTTGTGACCTGATAACACTGGCCACTACCACCTGCAGTCTTCATTCTTCATCTGGACTTTTGCTGTTTCAGCCACGCTGTAAACTAAAGACTATGGGTGGTCGTGCTTTTTCGTACAGTGCGCCTAAGCTATGGAATGGCCTACCCATCAGCATCAGGAATGCCGCTTTTCTGGACTGTTTTAAGAAACTCCTCAAGACTCCCCTTTTTACCATTGCTTTTAACCTAAATTAATTATTTTTGGTTAATTTAATCATTCAGTTGTATTGAATCGTTCATATTTTATTGTTTTATTGTGGTCTTTTTACTGTTTTTATTGTTCTGCTTTGTTTGCCTTGTAGCGCTTTGGGTCTGAGAAAAGCGCACTATAAATAAAATGTATTATTATTATTATTATTATTATTATTATTATTATTATTATTATAAAGTATCTGCTTGGGTTGTATTTAATGCTGTCACCGTGCTGCTGTCATGTCCAGTCGTTGTTTTTGTTGTGGGAGAAACAGCGAGGACTGACTGGAGGAAGACTAGCTTGTTCTGGCCAATGGCAGCAGGATTACAGACTCTGAGGTGCTGTATGGCTCAAACACCTGGCGTAAAGTTGGCAGCGCAAAGTAAATAGATTTACTTCTAAAAGGCATATAGTATGTATTAAATACATTTACAAAGATGAAAATGAAGGACATTTTTGCTCCAATTTTAGTTAGTTCCAGTTTTTTTTGAATGTACACAATACAGTTTCCGTTCTATTTATTTTTAAAAACTCTTGTTTTATTTTTATTTCAGTTAACGAAAATTTTATTATTTCAGTTAAAGTTTTTTCAATTCTAGTTTTCGTTTTTTCGTTCGTTTTCGTTAACTATAATAACCTTGGCATGTTAGTCTTAATGATATCTATAAGCTAGTGTGCTACAAAACAGTGACAAAATTTACATTTAGAAGAAATAAACAATCAACATTTGCAGTTTGTCACTTCCGCCTAAATGGATCAACAATTTTTTGGACATCACTTCATATTTCAGTTTCTAATTAAATCTTCTGACCAATCAAATTCTCTCTAGTATCTGACATGTCCTGTTCCTTTTAAGATGCTTCTCATTTGCAGAGCTGTGATTAAAACAAAACCCTATTGGCTGCTTAATAAAAAGGGGAGGAGCTACTCTATGTCCATCCCTGTCTTCGTGTTTCAGTTGAGATTGTTAAACATCGAATAAAAAAATACACATTTCAAAGCACTTCATTGTTTTTTAAAACCTTTTTAACATGAGCAGTCCACTCATGATGGAGAGGAAGATGTACATCTTCTAATCTGAACCAGAACATTTCTGAACGGTTAGAAGATAAATATATGCGGAGTATTTTTGCGTAGTAAAAGTTGATTAATCTCATCCACTAGCATGCTAATGCTCTGTTTAGATGTACTAGCCTTTGCTTATAAGCATTACGCCTAATAGTACAATTCTCTTCACAAAAAAAGGTAAAAACTCAAGACCATACAGTGCATAATAAGTGTGTTTAAGGATTATTTTTACTGTGAGTGTATCCAGGGTAAAACTAACAACATTAGATCTGGCCTATGCTAATGCAGTCAGAGATAATAGTAGCTTTAGCCACATTAGCACAACATTTTAGCTAGCACATTCAGAACTGAAGCATTATCATGAAGTTAAATAAATACATGTGTTTTGGATGTGAAGTTACTACTTGAAACTTTGATGTTTATCTATCCTTCAGAAACGATGTTGAGCTGATCATCGTGTGTAGCATAACATATAATTTGTCCAAATATGTAACACTTCACCAGCATTCCTCTGCACATTTCCTTCAAAGGTTACATTGAACGACAATGTCTGTGTTTTAGTTGTCGGGAATCTATGGAGACTCAGTTGTAATATTTGTCTGTCATTGGGGTGGTGCCTTTTCTTTTGTACCTTTAAGGGTGCTTTTACACCTACTTTATTTAGTGCGGTTGAATTGCACTAGAGTTCGTTTTCCCTCTTGGTGTGGTTCGTTTGGGCAGGTGTAAATGTAGCATTTGTACTCGAGTGCTTAAAGAGGTGGTCTCGGTACACTTTTAAACTTGAACCCTGAGCAGTTCGAAGTGGTTCGTTTGTGGTGAGAACATGATCTGAACTAAAACAGACCGAACCGCAAAAAGTACTGCGCCTTTTTTAGACTAATTCAGCTGCCGTAGGCCGATGCGCTGTGCATTATGGAATGTGGAGCAAAAATATTTGTTGACAGCGCTTTACCAACAATTTTAAACAGAGAGAGAGAGAGAGAGAGAGAGAGAGAGAGAGAGAGAGAGAGAGGGAGAGGGTAAAACATTACCTGATGAATCGTTGCTGGTAATATTTCCAGAAGATGACCATGTCGCAGTTTATCTAAATTAATTCACGCCTCCTCCTGAAGTGACTTGCGATGCGCCTTCGCCGTTTGCAATGCATTAAAACATTGTTTTCCAGCCGCAGCCACACTTCATTCTTGAAATGTATACAGGCAGTGCAGAATTATTAGGCAAATGAGTATTTTGACCACATCATCCTCTTTATGCATGATGTCTTACTCCAAGCTGTATAGGCTCGAAAGCCTACTACCAATTAAGCATATTAGGTGATGTGCATCTCTGTAATGAGAAGGGTTTTGGTCTAATGACATCAACACCCTATATCAGGTGTGCATAATTATTAGGCAACTTCCTTTCCTTTGGCAAAATGGGTCAAAAGAAGGATTTGACAGGCTTCGAAAAGTCAAAAACAGTGAGATATCTTGCAGAGGGATGCAGCACTCTTAAAATTGCCAAGCTTCTGAAGCGTGATCATCGAACAATCAAGCGTTTAATTCAAAATAGTCAACAGGGTCGCAGGAAGCGTGTGGAAAAACCAAACCAAAAACCAAGACGCAAAATAACTGCCCATGAACTGAGAAAGGTCAAGCGTGCAGCTGCCAAGATGCCACTTGCCACCACTTTTGCCATATTTCAGAGCTGCAACATCACTGGAGTGCCCAAAAGCACAAGGTGTGCAATACTCAGAGACATGGCCAAGGTAAGAAAGGCTGAAAAACGACCACCACTGAACAAGACACACAAGCTGAAATGCCAAGATTGGGCCAAGAAATATTTTTCTAGGGTTTTATGGACTGATGAAATGAGAGTGAGTCTTGATGGGCTCGTGGCTGGATCGGTAAAGGGCAGAGAGCTCCAGTCCGACTCAGACGCCAGCAAGGTGGAGGTGGAGTACTGGTTTGGGCTGGTATCATCAAAGATGAGCTTGTGGGGCCTTTTCGGGTTGAGGATGGAGTCAAGCTCAAATCCCAGTCCTACTGCCAGTTTCTGGAAGACACCTTCTTCAAGCAGTGGTACAGGAAGAAGTCTGCATCCTTCAAGAAAAACATGATTTTCATGCAGGACAATGCTCCATCACACGCGTCCAAGTACTCCACAGCGTGGCTGGCAAGAAAAGGTCTAAAAGAAGAAAAACTAATGACATGGCCTCCTTGTTCACCTGAGCTGAACCCCATAGAGAACATGTGGTCCATCATCAAATGTGAGATTTACAAGGAGGGAAAACAGTACACCTCTCTGAACAGTGTCTGGGAGGCTGTGGTTGCTGCTGCACGCAATGTTGATGGTGAACAGATCAAAACACTGACAGAATCCATGGATGGCAGGCTTTTGAGTGTCCTTGCAAAGAAAGATGGCTATATTGGTCACTGATTTGTTTTTGTTTTGTTTTTGAATGTCAGAAATGTATATTTGTGAATGTTGAGATGTTATATTGGTTTCACTGGTGAAAATAAATCATTGAAATGGGTATATATTTGTTTTTTGTTAAGTTGCCTAATAATTCTGCACAGTAATAGTCACCTGCACACACAGATATCCTCCTAAAATAGCTCAAACTAAAAACAAACTAAAAACTACTTCCAAAAATATTCAGCTTTGATATTAATGAGTTTTTTGGGTTCATTGAGAACATGGTTGTTGTTCAATAATAAAATTAATTCTCAAAAATACAACTTGCCTAATAATTCTGCACTCCCTGTATAGTTTGTTTAAAGTGATGTATACAAACTATATAGTGTACTATGACCAGGGATACAATCAGCCAGCGCAATCATCCCTCCATAGTAAAAAGTGACATTTTGTGTCTGCCGGTTTGTTTACTTGCGGGAGTTCCATTGACATTTTCCCGCACGCTAATTCTGGCCAATCGTAAAGCAGTTTAGGAAATACGTTTAATAACATCTGGCCAATGAGTGATGTGGATTTTGTCACATGACTGCATTTTGGTTCTTTTTAACTGGTTCAGACCAAAGCAATCAGTGTGGTGTGAAAAGGACCCAAATACGGCAGAAAAATGCTACAATATATAATTTGTTGCCCTTGGTCCAGACCAGATGAAGCGAACTACAGATGTGAAAGCACCCTTAGTTACTGTGAGGTACACATTTGTACTTTTTAGGTATTAATATGTACCTTTAAGGACCTGTTAGGAACAAAAATGTACCTTTTGAAAAGGTACTGTCCCAGTGACAGATTTTGTACCTTTATTTCTGAGAGTGCAGTAAATGTCTACCTGGTACAGTGAGTAAACAGAAATGTCATCATGGGTGGAAGCGTGCAATTAAAGGGACAGTTCACCCCAAAATTTAAATGTACCCTCCCTCAAGGGGTTGCAAAACTTTATGAGATTCTATTGAACACAATAGAAGATATTTTGAAGAATGTTGTAACCCGGTAACTATTGACTTGTAAAAATAAATAAATAAATAAATAAATAAATAAATAAATAAATAAATAAAAATACTATGGAATTCAATGGCTATCGGTAACATTCAACAGAAAAAAGAAACTTGACTAGTTTGTAACAACGAATAAATGATGACAGGCTTTACATTTTTGAGTGAACTGTGCCTTTAAGGAGTGGTAATAATACATAATAACATCCCTTCATATGTCACTAAATGTTTTAAAATCTGAATAGCACAATTTTTTACGTTAGATGAAAAATGTTTACTAAAACAAAGTAAAAAAAATAAAATAATCTAATTTATTATACTACATTATAGAAGCACTTAATCCCCCTTAAAAGCCATAATTTTATAACTTGTCCCCTTTAAGAAGACTAAAGTGAAAGCAAGAGCGAGGGAGGAAACGGGTGGTAGTTTTTCTAGGTGATGGAATTTGTTGAGGTTTGTCATGGTGGTTTTGTCTTACACGTGATTCGGTTTTGTTCCCCACGCGATGTTACACTTTTTGCTTTTATCAAGTTTGTCTGACTCTGCTGTCGTGAATGCATGTGCTGTTCTGAAAGAGGAATCGCATGATTTGTAAGACGACTTCTTTGGAGACTTTTTAGGGGAGAATTTTCTGTTTTTAATTTCTTTGCTTTTTTTGTTGTTGTTGTTGTTGCAGAAGCTTCACGGTATCCAGAGTTTCGGACTTGCAGCTCAGAATCGGTTACTTTTCGAGACTCAGGCAGCGATACGGATGGATTTCTCAGTCCTGATGCTGGAGAGGATAATGTCTTCAGAAAGGTGAGAGAAGGAAAAATAAAACTAACTAGATTTTTCTTCCGTTTAGTGACACATTTTTCTTTATTAAATATTTATGTGTATTTATTTGAATATTTATTTACTTTATGCATGTACATATATATATATATATCAAATCTTTTTTGTCTTATTTTATGTAGTTACTAGTTAGTGTTTACTATTTATTTTTTTTATCTATAATTACTTATGTGGGCCTACTGAAGAATTTATTTTGCATTATAAATGTATTAAATATTTACATGGATATTCACATTTTCATATTTATTTAGTTTTATGCTGTTTATTTGTATTTTTAACTTAATTAAATTTTATTTCATTTGTTTTGTTTTGTTTTATTTTTATTGCACACTTCCATTCATCATTTACAATACATACATATAATAAAGCTGTAATGATGTAAACATTTTATTTTATTTTATTTTATTTTGCTCATAGTAGCCTTTTGCCTTTTCACTAACAACATTTATTCCTGTGGTAACTGACATATATAAATTATTTTATTTTTATTAGTAGCTAGAAAGACAGTATAATAAAGCTGTAATGATGTGAAAGTGTTTTAATTTAATTTAATTTTATTTTATTCAAAATAATGATTTAATGTTATCATGTGACCAGAGTTCCTTTTATTATTATTTATTTTATTATTTTTATTTTATTTATTTTTATAATTGTTATTTTATTAATTTTGGCGGTTCAATCCACTGTGGCGACCCCAGATTAATAAAGGCACTAAGTTGAAAAAAAAAATGAATGAATGAATGAATTTTATTAATTTTATTAATTTACTTTATTTTAATTAAATGTAATTATGTATTATTATTATTATTGTTAATATTATTATTATTGTTGTTATTATTATTATTATTATTATTATTATTATTATTATTATGTAATTTTTATTTTATTTATTTTATTTATTTTTATAATTGGTATTTTATACATTTTATTAATTTAGTTTATTTAAATTAAATGTAATTATTCACATTATCATCATCATCATTATTATTATTTATTTATTTTAACATTAATTATCTTTATTATTTTTAATTTTATTTATTTTTTATTTTTTATTTATTAATTGTATTAAAATTAAATGTAATTATTTACATTTATTATCATCATCATCATCATCATCATCATCGTCATCATCATCATCATTAGTATTAATTTTATTGTTATTATTATTTATTTTATTATTTTTATTTTATTTTATTTTATTTTATAATGGTATTTTATTAATTTTATTAATTTTCTTTGTTTAAATTAAATGTTATTATTTACATTATTATTATTATCATCATCATCATCATCATTATTATTATTATTATTATTATTATTATTATTATTATTATTTATTCATTTCATCATTAATTAACTTTATTATATTTTTTAATTTTATTTAATTTTATTTATTTTTATAATTGTTATTTTATTAATTTTATTCATTTGTTTTATTTAAATTAAATTAAATTATTTACATTGATTATTATTATTATTATTATTATTTATTTTATCATTAATTATTTGTATTCTATTTTATTTATTTTTATAATTTTTATTTATTAATTTTATTAAAATTAAATGTAATTATTTGCATTGTTATTATCATCATCATCATCATCATCATCATCATCATCATCATCATTATTATTATTATTATTGTTTATTTATTTTTATCATTAATTCGTTTTATTATTTTTTAATTTAATTTTATTAATTTTATTAATTTACTTTATTTAAATAAAATGTCATTATTTATATTATTATTATTATTATTATTATTATTATTATTATTATTGATTTTATTGATATTTATTATTATTATTATTATTTAACCTTTTTTGTGCCACTTAAATGTTAAGATCCACCATAGGTTTCTTTTTTTAAGTCACATGGTTAAGTTCTCTGAAACTCTTTTTAAACCTCACACACACACACACACACACACACACACACACACACACACACACACACACACACACACACACACACACACACACACACACACACCTGAATTGAGGGCTTTTGTGCCCCAAGCACCAACACAAACCTCAATGTGTGTCAGAAGCTCAAATCCTCTTCCCCTTGTTGCTCGGCACAACAGACTCATCAAAACCTCACACACACAAGCACTTAAAGTTTAGGTGTGTGAGATCATAGCTGACTCTTGCTGTTAGTTTATGTCACAAGATGCCAGAAGGGAGGAAAATAATGAGTGTGTGTATGTGTGTACGGAGACATCTTGGCATCAGTTGACTCATTTCAGACTGAATGTTGAGATTCACATACATCTGAGGTACTTTTTTAGGATTTTAGATATGAGTGCGTTAGTATTGTAGTGTACATTTGAGGAAGAGCTCTAAAAAGTCATCATGTATGCAAATAATGATATCATGGTTGTCTTATCAAAGCTTTTTTAACTTTAGTCCTTATTCTCTAAATTTCATGGTACAACCTTTATTCAGACACAGTTTTATATATTTATTTTTTGTTGTGGTTTGTTTTTCCCAAAATACATTTAAGCATACTGGCTGCCTCAACCAATTGCATTTGATTGGAGGTGGGACATTCTTTTTAATTAGTCAATGACAAATGAGTAAACCAACGTTTTTTGTTTTTTTAAGGATAAGTGTTCGACTTCTTCTTTTACTTCTTCTTTTTCTTCCTCTTCTTATTTTTGAAAAAAAATTGTTAACGTAAACAAATCTAAAATATAATCTAAATATTAATGTAAGAAAAAAAACTTTAATTCAAATTAGAAATGTTGCCTTAAAACTACCTGAAAAAAGTGTGCTTTGAATATATTATTTGCTAAAACTATTTTTGTCATGAAAAGATATAGCCATATAACATATGACTACATATGACTATGGCTGTCAATAAAATCAATGTGATTTATTTTATTTAAATAAAGTAATGATTTTTTAAAAGACCTGTTTTTTTTTATTTAACTTTTATTTTTTATTTTATTTTATTTTATTATTAAATTTTTTTCCTGTACATTTCCATTTATCATTCAAAATACAGTTGCAATCAGAATTATTCAACCCCCTGAATTATTAGCCCCCCTGTTAATTTTTTTTCCCCAATTTCTGTTTAACGGCGAGAAAAATTCTTTCAACACATTTCTAAACATAATAGTTTTAATAACTCATCTCTAATAACTGATTTATTTTATCTTTGCCATGATGACAGTAAATAATATTTGACTAGATATTTTTCAAGACACTTCTATACAGCTTAAAGTGACATTTAAAGGCTTAAATAGGTTAATTAGGTTAACTAGGCAGGTTAGGGTAATTAGGCAAGTTATTGTATAATGATGGTTTGTTTTGTAGACTATTGAAAAAATATATAGCTTAAAGGGGCTAATAATTTTTACCTTAAAATGGGTTTTAAAAAATTTAAAACTGCTTTTATTCTTGCCGAAATAAAACAAATAAGACTTTCTCCAGTAGAAAAAATATTATCAGACATACTGTGAAAATTTCCTTGCTCTGTTAAACATCATTTGGAAAATATTTAAAAAAGAAAAAAAAATTCAAAGGGGGTTCAATAATTCTGATTGCAACTGTACATACCACCTGTGTTTATCAGTAGCTAGAAAGAAAGTATAATCAAGCTGTAAAAATGTGAAAAACTATTTTATTTATTTTATTTATTTTATTTATTTTATTTATTTTATTTATTTTTATTTATTTTATTTTATTTATTTTTGTTTATTTTTATTTATTTTTATTTACTTTTATTTATTTTTATTTTATTTTATTTTTTCATTTGCATGTTCCCATTAATACCCCTGTGTTTATAAGTAGCTAGAAAGAAAGTATAATCAAGCTGTAATGATGTGAAAACACTTTTTTATTTTATTTAGTTTTATTTTATTTTATTTATTTTTAATTTAACTTAATTTCATTTATTTTATTTTTTCATTTGCACATTTCCATTTATCATTCAAAATACATACCCCCTGTGTTTATCAGTAGCTAGAAAGAAAGTATAATCAAGCTGTAATGATGTGAAAAACTATTTTATATTATTTTATTTTATTTATTTTTGTTTTGTTTTTTCATTTCCATTCATCCTTCACAATACACACCCAGCACATATTTATCAGTAGCACTGTGAATGATAATTTTTCATCCCTCCATAAATCTGTGTGTGTGTGTTTGTCAGGGTCAGGGCTCAGTAGGAGGAGGTGACAGCACCAGCGAGGTCTCTGTCTCTTGCTCCTCCACAGACGACACAACCAGCGTGGGACTTCCCAGCTCGTCCACCGAGAGCTCCGAGGAGTCCCAGCTCAGAGGAGAAGTAGAGGACGAGGCCAAAGACAGACTGACAGAGACGCCTCTGCCCGCTTCTCTCTTCCGCTCCTCTGGACGATCTCTCTCTCCCTTCCGCAGACACAGCTGGGGTCCTGGAAAGAACCAGGCGGGAGAGGAAGAAATGAACCAGCGCAGGTACAGCGCTGAATTTATTTATAAAGCACTTTTATACAACCAAAGTTTGAGATTTGTGATCCGTTACACCATTACAAAATAACATTTCATCATTAAAAAAGCCTTCAAATGTTCAAAATTCTAATAAAAAAATCGAACTCAAAACTATTTTAAAAGAAATGAACCAGCGCAGGTACAGTGCTCAATTTATTCATAAAGCACTTTAAAGTAAAGTGCTGAATAAGTTTGAAAAGTGCTTAAATTTGACTTACAAATAAAATTATGTAATACATTTTATTTGAATAACAAATTAAATTAAGAAATAAAATAATTATTAATTATTATATTATAAATAATTATTCTAAAATAAAATAAAAAAATACAAAAAAAAATTAATTATTTAATTATTAATTATTTAACCAGCGCAGGTACAACGCATGATTTATTTATGAAGCACATTAATACAACCAATGTTTGAGATTTGTGATTCGTTACACCATTACAAAATAACAATAAAAGTCCAAGTAAAACAATAGAAAATAAAATCTCTTTCCTTGCCTTAAGACAATTTCAGAACAGAATGACTTTGCCTTAAAAACAGTTTCAATCAATAATCTCTCAGCACACAGACCCCAACCTCAGATTCAACAAGACTATCAATAACAATCTGTTTCATCATTAAAAAAGCCTTCAAATGTCCAAAATTCTAATAAAAAAATCGAACTCAACTATTTTAACAGAAATGAACCAGCGCAGGTACAATGCTCAAATTATTCATAAAGCACTTTAAAGGGCCATGAAACCCCCCTGTCTCAGCAGGGTGTTTTCACACCTAGTTTGGAAAAAGTCAGGAAAGTGGTCGTGTCCAGTTCTGTTTTGGTGGGAGTGTCAGGGGAGGGAAAGAGGGAAGGATTTGCAAATATGGGAGTTTCCATTTGCCGTGTGTGTTTAGACTATCCTGTCACAAAATGCGGCGGAAATCCTGCATGACGGGATTAGTTTGATTGTGTTTACATGTTTACACTCGGAGAGCAGCATTTACAGCGGATCTTTCAGTCTATAATATTGTACTATAATATTGCAGTGATATTAACATACTGTAAACTTGGTAACTAAATCATTTTGACTGAGGTATGTCTTTAAAAACTGAAAGAGCACTGCTGACGATATGAACTAACTTTGCCATCTGAATGAACAAACAAAGGGCACTGCTCTCACACACACTTACCAAATCTGTAGAGACAGGACAATCACACTGGAACTGTGTCTTTTTTTAAAAGGAGACGAGCGGCAAATCCGGATTTCATCAATTCCAGATGCGAAAAGCTCTTGGGTAAAAATGTTTCTTACAAACGCATTTCTAACGTGTCGCGAAAATGAAAACAAAACCTTCGTTGCAGCACAATAATAAACGCAGCACACTAATGCAAGACTGATGTCTCCAAATTCTCGTTCTTTGACTTGTTTTGGCAACACAACGTGGCGTCTCTGTCGTCTGAACACTGTAACAGGTAAACAGTCTTCGAAGCTATCATGCATATTAATGACGTTGCACCGCATACACAATAGAGTGCGCTGATTGGTTTGAACAAAGTCTTTCTCATTAATTAATGCCGCACACTCAGAGACGTCCCGATGTACTCGCAGGTACAGACATCCACTCTCCACACTGGATTTATACGCAAGTATCTCATGGCCGTGACGCAGCTTCAAAAATTCGTTTCAAACCGGAAGAACGAATTTGCTCAAAATAAAGCAAAAACAACCAATTTTCACTTTTTAGTGCAATATATGTGTCCTAATAGTGTTTATAGCAGCGTGGGACACATATATGACTGTCAACAGCTCAAAAAATGTGCTTTGGTGTTTCGTATTTGTTTTTATTTGAATAACAAATTAAATTAAAAAAATAAAATAATAATTATTGTAAAATAAAATTTAAAAATACAATAAAAAAAAAAATATTCATTTGTTTTGCATTACTGTAATGTTTGCATTAGTGTAATGTCATCCTTATGCCGAGTTCAGACTGCATGATTTTTAAAGTAGTCGTGTCACAGATGTTTTCACACTGCGTGACTATCTGGGTTAGCGTTCTGTCGCTGCTGTGTTTACACTGTATGATGGATCGGCGACAGGAGAGTTCACACTGCATGACTTTACAATAGGAAGAATCACAGACAACTACATCCAAACTACTTTCCACAACCAAACAAACTCGCGAAGATTATTAATCGTAATATATCTTTCATTATTAACTACATAATGGAAAAAGAAGGCTTTAGCTTTAGAAACTTGTGTTGCTCACCTGGCTTTTGAAGAGAATTAACAATCTCTCCTCACCTTTTTTTTTTTACTTTTCGACCTGATTGTGATATTGATCAGATGACACGTCAAACAGACACAGTGTTCCTGCCAAATTTACACAGTTTTTCCTCCATTTCTTGGGTCTAAATAAACTGAAAATGAGCGCTTTTAGCTTCTCCCCCAAGCCTCTCGCTGGCCTGCAGGTAATCACGCTAGTGCATGCTGCTCTCTCATTGGCTGTAGGTGATCGCGGATGTTATTTTCAGTCAAAATACATTCACACGGCATGATTTGAATAGCCGACAGCTCCAGATATTAAGCATGCCAAATATCTCACGGGCGACTTATCGGCGATTCTCTCATATCGCGTCCTTGATAGTTCATACTGTGTGATTGTCACTCATGTAAACGAGCACCGATTTGTCTGTGATTTCAGGCATCTGTCGGCGATTTCTCAAAACCAAACCTGAGTCAAAATCAGGGCTAAAATCATGCAGTCTGAACTCGGCATCTTCAGTCATCCAACCTTACTCTTATTTGCTTTGACTCTTTTTCTTTATCTTAAGTTTTGCTTTCACCCTTTTGGGAGACTCTTTTTATACTGATCATTGTACACTCAAAAACAAAAAGAGCATATAAGTTAACTTAATGGTAACTTATCATACTAATCTTAACTTCATGTTGACCCATCACAAATCAATTGTGTGGAACCCAGCATTTTGTTTTACAGCGTACTTCATATATCTTCATATAACTTCATATTTCCATGTCGTCTTATACCTCTCATTATCTTTTTTTCATTTTCAGTTCTGTGCAAAATGCAGGAGAGGGAAAGCCTGTGTTTTACAGAAGAAGGTATCTTGTTTTCTTTCTTTTTTTTACACTATTTTAAGTGTATGTTGATCCCTATAGAGCAACACGGTAGCTGTGGTTTCAAATTGAATGTAAAATGTAAATATTGCTGTAATATTTTAAGAATAAAGCAAGTTGTAAACCTGTTTGAGAAAAGAAAGCAGAACAGAAACACAGTTGTCACTTCCCGAGAACGGATGCAAATTCATTCGTTCATTCATTTTCTTTCGGCTTAGTCCTTTTATTTATCAGGGATCGCCACTGCGGAATGAACCGCCAACTATTCCGGTATATGTTTTATGCAGCGGATGCCCTTCCAGCTGCAATCCATTACTGGGAAACACCCATACACACTCACATTCACACACATACACTATGGGCAATTTAGCTTATTCACTTCACTTATAGCGCATGGCTTTGAACTGTGAGGGAAACCGGAGCACTTGGAGGAAACCCACGCCAACACGGGGAGAACATGCAAACTCCACACAGAAATGCTAACTGGGCCAGCGGGGACTCCAATCAGCAACCTTCTTGCTGTGAAGTGACAGTGTTTACTGATTATAAAATTATGCCTCCGAAAGGGAGCATTTTCCAGAATTTAGGACATTGCATGTGTATCGGTATATTACATCTGTGTGTATTTTATTCATAAACTCGTCAGACTACTAACACAACCAGGCCTCGTCCCACTGGTCATCGATTGGGTGGTAAATATTTATTAAAATTAGGGCAAAATTATGACATGTTTGTTCCTAGAAGGAAACTACAGTTTCCTGTTTACTGATATAGAGAATACATCCCTTTGGAATGACTTTGTAACTTTGCAGATGATTTTTGTGTTTAACAACATTATGCACTTGGAAGAAAGTTCAAAATATAGCACATTTACATATAAAGCATTACAATGTTTTCAAATGTTTACTTCTGAAACCCTACCGTTGTGCTCTTACCAAACCCACCTTGCAAAAAGAAAATTTTTCTTAAAGATTTTGTCTTCTTTCTTGTGCATTTTCTAGACAAGTAAAAAGTATTGTCTTGTTTTCTGAAAAAATAAATAAATAGGAAAACAGTTATTTAGTTTTAGTTTGGGAAGGTCGTTTTTGAGTCTCAGGTATAAAACTCTTTGCAGGGATCTGATTTATACAATTGTTATTTCTCATTACATCAGCATATAACTTTTTTGTTTTTTGAACGTTAAACACACTCTAGATGGACCACAGTAAAGTCTTTTTTTCTTCTTTCCGAAGATATCTAATTTGTGTTTGTAGTTCACTGGGGTCAAAAACAGTTAAATGCCTATAAGTGGGGTCCTGGCTAACATGTCAAGTGTTTTTTTGTCCCTTAAAACAAGCAAAATAATCTGCTTTAGTAAAATCAAATGAACTTTTCTAGTCGTCTCAACTTACACCAGTGAATCTGACAAAAAATATTAAGTTCAACTCACAACATTTTTAAAAGCTGATTAAATGATTATGGTTAGTTTAAATAACATGAAAGCATTTGTTTTTGTTAAAATCCATTAATTTTTTACTATGTGGTGTTAGTAAAATAATCGGAAAGTGAATATTTATTTCTATTATTAGTAAATTCTTCATTATTATGAAATAAAATAAAAACCTACATTTTTAAAATTATTTGAAAAAAAAGTTTTTATGTACACTACTAGCAGATTATTTAGCTCGTTTTACAGATAAACTAAATAAACTAAAATAAAAACTATAAAAATAAGTATTTTAGTTTAGTTGATTTAATTTATTAAGCACTTTGAAAACAGCAGGGGCTAACCAATGCTGTACATAAGTAGAAAAATAATAACTGCGCATCCTTGTGTCTGTATAAAAGCAATGTGTGTGTGCGTTTTTGTAATCACTAATGCACTCTTTAAATAACAAACCTAAATAAATAAATCTGTGCCATTGGCTTTAGACTAACTTTTAGTTAATCAATGATTTGATCAAAATAATAAATAATATGAGTTTAAAAATAGCAATATCTGCTCAATGTACCTGTTGGATGCTTCTACAGTGAGGAAAAAAGTATTGAACACGTCACCATTTTTCTCAGAAATAATATTTATAATGATAAAGATTATAAAAAATTTTCACCGGATGACACAAGGGAAAAGTATTGAACACATGAAGAAAGGGAGGTGTATAAAGGCAGTGAAAGCCCAGACAGCAGCTGAAATCTCTCAGCAGTTCTTCAGCAATCCTCTGCCCTTCGCCAGTTTAAATTAATATTAGCTGCTTCAGTCCAACATCTACATTAGCAGGATGATGAAGATGAAACCAGGGTGGACATTTCAGCAAGACAATGATCCAAAACACAGCTAAGCAAACTCAAATGCTTCAGAGAAAGAAAATCAAGCTGTAAAATGGCCCAGCCAATCACCTGGCTCAAATCCAATAGAAAATACAAAATAAAGATCAGATTTGATAGACGAGACCCACAGAACCATCAAGATTTTTACACTCTCTTGAAGTCTGTGGCGTCTTTAAGCTGCCATCACCAAAAAAGCCTTTTATATCAGGTATTAAATGTGTTTCAGTAGTTCAGTACTTTCTCCTTGTGTCATTTGATTGGTATTACACAAAATAATTTCAGATTTTTTTGTTTTGTTTTATTGTTATGTTTGTATTGTTTGAGTTTTTACCAAAATCTGGTTCAATTCCATGTCAACAGCTCCTTTAGAAATAATATTCCCAGAAAAAAAAAAAACATGACGTGTTCAATACTTTCCTTGCTGTAGATGTAAGAATTTGTAGGCAATGTGACTAGGATCAAGACAAAAAAACAAAGAAAATATATTTCTTTTGCAGTGCAATATCCATCAACAGACTTGTTTACTGAATAACTGCTCATTTTCCAAACTCCACTACCCCTATAACTGACCTGTGCCCCCTCTGGCGCCCCCTGTATTTTGCCCAGTTTGAGCTGGTGTCCCAGTGAACCCTGCCCAGAACTGGAAGAGATTAGAAAACTCATCAGGTATTGAAAGTGTATGAGCGCTTCCTGCAAACGCAGCCGAAGTCCTGCCCCTTTTGACTAGCACAAAGAGCTTTGCATCTACATTTGCATTACCTGTTTGTCTGAGGGCAACACCAGCCGCTTGTTTAGGCCTTCAGCGCAGACACACGATGGCTTATAAACGTTAGAAGTGTTGCTGCTGTGGAGTTTGTATTGTAGCTTTGCTTTTTTTTTTCTTGTTGTATGATGACTAATATTGTGGTTGTCGTGTCTGGTACGAATGTCAGGTAAGAGGAAACGTGTTTGAGTAAAATGTGAAATATTTAATGTGACTGGTTTGACACAGTTAAAGTAGGTAATGTCAATTGAAGGGGTTTTTAAAAGTCAGGTTATATTAAAATAATCAGTATTTACAGTCTTTTATTTAGTTGTTTTTACTTTATTAAGATTTTTTTCAGAGTTCAAAGTACAACTAAGAAAAATATTTCAGCCATTTTTTAAACACAATTTACACTAAAATATAATGCATTATGATTTGACATGTTTACAGTAGGTAATGTCAATTGAAGTCATTTTTAAATGTCAGGTTATGTAGAAATAATCTGTATCTTTAATTTTTACAGTCTTTTTAATTTATTACAGTCTTTTATTTATTACAGTCTATTTATTACAGTCAGTAATTGTTGTTTTTTTAATCAAGTTTTTTTATTTTGATGTTTAATATAGTTGTGTTTTTGTACTTATTTTTGTAAACATGGTAAATTTAGTTATCTATTTTTGAGGTTTAATATAATTGTGATCTTTATACTGTTTGCATTTTGAAAGTTTGAAATATTTAATTACATTTTTTAAGCACGACTATCGTTTATGTGCATGTAATTTGTTAAAAAATATGATAAACGTTCCCTTTTTATTTCTATTTCTTTTTGTTTTTAACTAGTAAGTTGATCAATTAAAAGTAATGATAAATTAGAAGGATAATATTATCGTGAACTTTATATTAGAGTTGAAATGTACAGTACAATAAAGAATTTTTTTTAAACATAATTTACACTATATAATATATATTGCAATATGATTTGACATTACAGTAGGTAATGTCAATTGAAGGGATTTTTTAAAAGTCAGGTTATATTGAGAAATAGTCTTTTATTTAGTTGGTTTTGCTTTTTTAATTATTAAGTATTTATTTTTTGGTATTTTAATGTAGTTGTGTCTGTACTGTTTATTTGTTTCTTTTTATCCGATTTTATATTCATTTTTGTAAACCAAACTCATTTTTTGTCTATGTAATTCATTTCAAAATATGATAAATGTTTTTTTTACTTATTGATCTATTTTAATAGTTGTAAATCAGAAGTTTAATATTATCATGACCTCTATATTATAGTTTAAATGCACTACTAAGAAACATATTTTTGCCATTTTAAAACATAATTTACACTATGTTAAATATAATGCAGTATGATTTGACATGATTACAGTAGGTACTGTCAATTGAAATAATTTTTAAATGTCAGATTATGTAGAAATAATCTCTATTTTTACAGTCTTTTTTGTTGTTTATGTTTTTTAATAAATTTTCTTTTTATGTTTAATATTGTTGTGTTTTTGTACTGTTAGGGCTTTTTTATAATTATTTTTAGGGTTTTTACCTTTAATTGGAAAGGACAGTCGAGGATAGAGACAGACAAGTAGTGAGAGCAGAGAGAGGGGAAGGGTCAGCAAAGGACCTCGAGCTGGGAATCGAACTCGGGTCGCCGTGAGCACCATGGTGCTATATCTCAGTGCACTTAACAGGTTAACAGGTTAACACTAGGCTTTTGGCTACTGGTCACATTTTGAAAGTTTAAAATTTTATTCAGTATTTTTTAGCACGACTATCATTTTTTTGCATATAATTCAGGTAAAATATGGTAAATGTTCACTTTATTATTTATTTTTATTATCGACTAGTAAGCTATTGATTAATTATTAATCAGAAGTATACTATTATTGTGATCTCTATATTAGAGTTCAAACGTACAGAACAACTAAGAAAAATATTTTAGCCATTATTTTAAACATATGTAAAATATAATGCGATATGCTTAGACACGATTACAGCAGGTAATGTCAATTAAAGGGATTTTTAAATGTCAGGTTATATAGAAATAATCTGTATTAAAAAATTTTTACAGTCTTTTTTTGTCATTTTTGTTTTTTTAAATTATTATATATATTTTTTGATTTTGATGTTTTAATATAGTCGTGTCTTTGTACTGTTATGGTTTTAAAGGTTTCTCGTTTTTATTCATTTTTGTAAACATGTTAGATTTAGTTATCTTTTTTTGAGGTTTAATATTATTGGTCTTTATACTGTTCGCGTTTAAATGTTTGAAATATTTTATTCACTTTTTTTAAGCGTGACCTTCATTGTTTTGCATGTAATTCATTTAAAAATATGATAAATGTTCCCTTTTTATTTTTTTGCTACACTTTATTTTTTTTTCTCTAGTAATTATTTATTAATTAAAATAATGATATATCAAAAGTATATTATTATCGTGATCTCTCTATTAGAGTTCAAATGTACAGTACAACGACGAAAAATATTTTAGCCATTTTTTTTACATAATTTATACTATGTAAAAATATAATGCAATATGATTTGACACGTCAAATTTGATTTTAATGTCAATTGAAGGGATTTTTAAATGTCAGGTTATATTGACAGAATCTGTATTTCAGTTTTTACCATCTTTTTTTAGTAGGTTTTTAAAAAAAAGTTATTTATCTTATATATCTTAAATATCTTATTATTTTTTTTATGCACAACTATCATATTGTGTCTGTAATACATTTAAAAAATAATCTAAATGTTTAATTTTAATTTATTTATTTTCATTTTTATCTAAGTTATTGAATTATTATGATATAATGAATCAGAAGTGTAATATTATTATGATCTCTATATTAGAGTTCAAATGTACAACAAAGAAAAATATTTTAGCCATTTTTTAAACATAATTTTGACGAGCATATATGTAAATCATATTACATTATATTTGGCATGATTAAAGTAGGTAATGTCAATTGAAGGGATTTTTAAATGTAAGGTTATTTTTTTTAAATGAAGTTTTTTTTTAACTTTTAATATATGTATTTATTTTCAGCTTTGATAAATAATCTTTAGACTCTTCGCATTTTAAAAGATTGAAATATTTAATTAACTCTTTTTTAAGCACTTCTATCATATTGTGCATGTAATGCGTTTAAAAATGTATCTAGATGTTTACTTTTTATGTGTTTCTTTTTATTTTTAGCTAGTAAGGTATTGATTTATTGTAATAATTATAAATCAGAAGCATGATATTATTGTGATCTCTGTAGAGTTCAAATGTACAATTAAGAAAAAAAGCATTTTATTTGATCATTTATTAATTTTATTATATGTAAATATTATATCCGTGTTTTAAACATCATTTAGACTAGCATATATGAAAAATATAATTCAAAATCTACTGTAGTAGCCCTTATTTTCACATTTTACAGTGTAGTTTTGTTCAACATCTAGCAGTTTTTCTGTCAAATGCAAAATCTCACACATATTACGCATCTTTTAACATATTGTGCTTTTTGAGTATTGAGCTTTTACTGTATATCTGTATATCTATGGCTTCTAGGATTAGACCTGGTTTCTCATACTAAAGCTGTTTTATTGGTCAGATGCACTGTTTTTCTTATGTTAGTCTGTAAAAAGTTAGATTTGCATACTGTATATAGTCCTTAAACTATATTTTAGTTGAATACCTTCAGTACTTTGACTCATTGTTGAAACGATTTGCTGTTAATTATATTACAGTTTAACACCAAATATTATATTATCGTGTGACTAAATAAGTTCTAATCTTTTGTTTTTAGTGTGGACACTTCTGTGTGTAGTGTACGTTCGCTTTGCATGTTTTGCATCAGGTCAGTCAGTAGTAAACCACACAGACAGACACACCTTTCTGAGAGAAAAGGAAAACGTTGATGGTTTATTTATTTGGATGTGAATAAAAAAAGTTGTTCAGTTTGCTTTGGGAAAATTAGACGAGCTTATATTGGATAGAAACAGATTGTGCTTTACAGCTTTGCTTTTATTTGTGTCACTTTAAATAGCGCAGCTTATTTCTTAAAGCTTTTAGTTTTTTCTTTTGTTTGATTTGTTGCTATTATTAGTTTATTTTTCAAATGTATTTTAGAGTTTCAGAATTTATTAAACATATTTTTGTTTTCATTTACTTGTTTATTTTTATAGCATATTTATTTTCACATTTATTTATTTTTTGTCTTTTTATACATTTTTATACATGTTTTTGTCTCTAGCTTTTTTCTCATTTATTTTTTTATTTGTAACATTTATTTTCACCATTTATCTTTGCCGTTTATTATGTTTTTTATGTACAATATATTTATGTATTTATTTTTATACACGAAATTTTTGCTTATTAGAAAAAGTACATTTATAAAACGCTAAGAGGATTTTTTCTTATTTTTATTTATTTTATAATCAAAATGATTTATGGTTTTAGTCGTCCTTTTCACGTTTATTTATCTGTTTTAGAATTTACTATTTGCCTTTTAATTTCACCACTAACCTTTGTCATTTTTTTTCGTTTTTATGATGTATTTTTTCTAATGTTTTCAGTTTTTCTTTATTTTTTCTCATTTTTCTTTTATATTTATTTTAATTGTCTTATTTTTTTTAATAATTTCTTGTTTCTTCTTTTTTTTAGTTTATCTATTCATCTATTTATTTTTGTGATTTTTTTTTAACTTTATTTACTTATTTTTATTTTTTTATTTTAATCATTTAATTTATTTACTTTTTTTCTAGTGTTTATTTTTACATTTTTATTTTATTTATTTTAGTTTATTTACATATTTTTAATGTTTATTTTTCTATTTTGATTTTATTTATTTTATTTAATCTATTCCCCCATTTTCCTACTTAATTTATACAATTTAAAATTTATTTAGCTTATCTACTTTTATTTTATGTTTATTTTTCTATTTTTATTTTATTTATTTTGTTTAGTTACATTTTTTGTTTTTATTTTTCTATTGTTTATTTTTCTTTTATTTTCATCTCATCTATTTATTTATTTTTTATTCATTTCTATTTTTATTTTATATATTAATATATATTTTTATTTTCATCTCATCTATTCATGTATTTATTTATTTTATTTTATTTTAATTTTTTTTTATTAATTATTTTACTAATTTTCTTTTATTTATTTAGCTGATTTACTCATTTTTTTTAATGTGTTTATCTTTCTATTTCTGTTTTCTTACATTTTACTAATGTGTTTGTTTGTTCTTCTGTAATTTGGTCTCTCCACATCACTGATCTGTGTGCGCTGGGTCCTGTGTGTAGTTACAGTCTGGAGGGTCTGGCAGCCGGGATCGAGGATGGCAAACGCTGGCAGTCTGGATCTCAGTCTAAAGATCAGCGGGGGGTTCAGCGTCAGGACAGTGAGGACAGAGGCTCACTGATGTCCCTCACTGAAGAAGGTCCCGAATCTGATTTAGGAGAATGCAGAAGTCCAGGTGTTCAGGTGAGACATGAGTTTGACTTACCTTCACAAAGCATGACATTTGACTTCAAATAACAGAACTATCTGGAAGGGGAAATTTAAGCTCAATGATTGTACTTCTGTATTTTTTAATTATTATTTAAATAAAGTCCTCCAGCTATTTTTTTAGAATATTTGTTCTCTATTTTTATGACTGCACTTTAGGTAGGAAGCTTTGTTTAAGGCAAGACACTGCAGTTCAACAGAGTAAAATAAATAAATGACAGGGTAATTAACATCATTATACTTCCACATTTGATTGGTTGCATTAAGAATTGCATTTTGTTTGTATTTTAGTTTTTTTTTATATTATATTATTTTTATCTCTCTTGGATCTTATAGTCTTAAAAATATTTTTGTGCAATGAAATGTTTATACTCAGTCAAAACTAAAAAATAAAAAGTAAAAAAACCCCTCAAGTTTAGTATACAGTGGGTACAAGAAGTATTCAGATGCCCTTAAATGTTTCACTCTTTGTTATATTCCAGCCATTATAGCGTCTAAGTTCATTTTGTTCCTCATTAATATACAGACAGCACCCCATATTGACAGAAAAACACAGAATTGTTCACATTTTTGCAGATTTATTAAAAAAGTAAAACTGAAATATCACATGGCCCTATTCAGACCCTTTGCTCAGTATTTAAGCCCCTTTTTTGATCTAATACAGTCATGAGTCTTTCGGAAAAGATGCAACAAGTTGTCCACACCTGGATTTGGGGATCCATTGCCATTCCTCCTTCCAGATCCTCTCCAGTTTTGTCAGGTTGGATGGTAAACATTGGTGGACAGCCATTTTTAGGTCTCTCCAGAGATGCTCATTTGAGTTTAAGTCAGGGCTCTGGCTGGGCCATTCAAGAACAGTCATGGAGTTGTTGTAAAGCCACTCCTTCGTCATTTTAGCTGTGTGCTTGGGGTCATTGTCTTGTTGGAAGATAAACCTTCGGCTCAGTCTCCGGTCCTAAGGACTCTGGAGAAGGTTTTTGTCCGTGATATCCCTGTACTTGGCCGCATTCACCTTTCCCTTGATTGCAACCAGTCGGCCTGATGCTGCAACTAAAAAACACCCCCATAGGATGATGCTGCCATCACCATGCTTCACTTTTGGGACTGTGTTGGACAGGTGATAAGCAGTGCCTGGTTTTCTCCACACATACCGCTTAGAATGAAGGCCAAAAACTTCTATCTTGTTCTCATAAGACCAGAGAATCTTATTTCTCACCATCCTGGAGTCCTTCAGGTGTTTTTTTTTTTTTAGCAAACTCCATGCAGGTTTTTATGTGTTAGGACACTCTGCAGTCTTCCAGCAGTCAGGGCTTTATGGCAGAGATGGTTACCTTTTTACAACTTTCTCCCATCTCCCGACTGCATCTCTGGAGCTCAACCATAGCGATCTTTGGCTTCTTCTTTACCTCTCTCACCAAGACTCTTCTCCCTTGATAACTCGGTTTGCTGAGTTTTCTCTAGGAAGGGTTCTGGTCATCCCAAATGTCTTCCATTTAATGTTTATGGTGGGCACTGTGCTTTTAGGTGCAGCAGAATTGTTTTGTAACCTTGGCCAGATCTCTGCCTTGCCACAATTCTGTCAGTTCCTTTGACCTCATGATTCTCATTTGCTCTGACATGCACTGTGAGCTGTAAGATACAGGTGTGTGGCTTTCCTAATCAAGTCCAATCAGTATAATCAAACACAGCTGGACTCAGCTGAAGGTGTGGAACCATCTTAAGGATGATCAGAAGAAACAGCACCTGAGTTAAATATATGAGTGTCACAGAATAAGGTCTGATTTAAAAAAAAAATAAAAATTTTTGATTGCAGAAATCCAGGAAATATCATCAGTTCCGAAACATCGGTCCATCCGTGACGCTTCCTCTCACAAAATCAGTCTCTATGCTGTCCATCAGCCAACGGGACATTGATGGTAAGTAGCATTTCTGGCTCCCATAGCTATAAGCAAAACTAATTTTACAATTACTTTATACTGATTCATGGTTTTGAAATTGATGGAGTCAACATAATTCATTGTAGCATTCTAATAAGCAGCAACAAAGGTGTTGCATCATCACATACCTTATTATGAGAATGTTGTGATAAAGTGAACTCAGATAAACTACAGTATGTTGTTATGGTCATGTGTTTATTAATCCTGTTGAATCAAACAAAAGCAGTTTAATCTTCTGTTTATCCAACAAATGCTATAGGAATTTCCCATTGACCCTTTTCGCAAGTCTCTTTTATCATCCTAAATCCTTCAGTTTTTAATATTTAGATAAAACAAACAAAAACAAAGGTATATTTATATGTATTTATGTACGTATTATATCTGTTATATATATATTTGCATCAATTCACAAAAAAAAAGTAATTACCGCTTATGTGAGGTGTTTCTAATGCAGCGTCTATGGGGCTGAGAGTAAATTTGACATTATTCTCACCTCTGGCTGCCGTTATCAGTCCAAGGTTTCCGCTACATTCATTCAAACATGGCGGGGCGCCATGCCAAAATTCATCCGGCCACGGCTACATTACAGCTTCTCATTCAAAACATTGTCGTTTTTTCAAATAACGGGTTATAATCGCACCAAAACGCATTAAAAGGTAAGTGAATTATTACAGCGCAAACTTTTCTGTAACCGTAGTAGTGCTGTGCATTATTTGTTTAACCCTTTAAGGGGACATGCTGACTGACTGACAGGTGCGTGATGCGTGAGGCCAGCAAACACGGCGTATAGCTTTCAGTTAGGATGAAAACAGTTTCCATAATTATACTTTATTTATAGATAAAGGTCTGTGGCTCTGCATACAACAAACAAAGACTTTATCTTGCTGGAGTTTATAGCCGTTTCGCTTTACCTCAAGGCCGCATTAATGCCGCTCCGTAGGTCTATTGGAGACGTTCATAAATATTCCTTGCAAATCCAATAAAGGTTGGAGACAAATTCACTACGTAAACGCGCTAAATTGCACTTGAGCAGCGTATATTTGAGGGCGTGCAAGAAGTTTTGTGCACGAAGAGAGGAAATCCTAGCGCAAGCAAAAAGATCTGCATGCTCGTATTACACAAATTCGATCTTGACTTATAGTGCTGCGTCACATTTGTCATTGAAATAACGCCAAAGGTAGTTTGTAGATCAAAAGGCCTGCCGCCACAGCTAAAAAAAATCCTAGAGGAAACACTGCAGTCTCACGCTTTTTTCTTTTTTTTCCCCTTTTATTATTTCAGCAAATAGGATTATAAAAACATTATTTGTTGTACTTTCCCATTCACTGCGCTATAAGTTTACCCAACCATGACGACTTCCGCTACTGAGAAACCCAGAAATGTGAAAAGGGTCCATAAGCGGCGACTAAGGCGTTGCGTCATTACATACTTTATTATGAGGAAAATTATTTAAAAAAAAAGAACTAATAAACCATATGTTGTTGTGGTGATGTGTTTATTAATCCCGTTGAATCAAACGAAAGCAGTTTAATCTTCTGTTGATCTTACAAATGCTAAAAGGATTTTCCATTGACTGGTATTTAATGGGTTTCTTCTGGGCATTTTTGCTTGTTCTGTTTGACTTGCGAGAGAGAGAGTGCCCTCTGGCCTTCTAGAGGATATTTAGTACTGATTCCTAGTGGTGGTTAGAGCAAGGCTTTATGAAATACTGAAACAGTCTAAGGCCGTACTCACACTGTGTACAGTTGCCTTGAATCGGGCCAAAGCACGCTTGTCCCCCCTCCCGTCTCCCCCGACGGCCCGCACTCACATTACATTCGGGCCTGGGCGCGCTTCCGTCATCGATGACGCGGTGTTCAGTAAGCGCTCTCGCTCGGCACAGTGGAGATTTCTTTAGTTACATCGTTTAAGTCGTTTGATATGCGGTGACACACAGTCTAATATTTCGCCGAACAGATCAGCCACTTTTGACGCTCATAAACAATCATAAAGTCCTCGTGCTGCAGGAATTAGGAAGTTTGTTGAAGGTGCAGCTGTCGTGCAGTGAGGGGTTTGTGTCTTTAATAATCTACAACAGTTTGCGTTCATTGAACAGTACGAATGATTAATTAATCCATATGAAACAGTCACTTTTTAAAAGTCACGTCTCGCTTTCAGTTTTGGGCTCGGGCACGCTTGCACTCACACTGTAAGCGTACCGCGCCTGAGCCCAAGTGAACCGCGCTCTGGCCCACCTCTTCCAACCGGGCCAGGGCCGGCCAAGTGTACCGTGCCTGAACCCGATTCAGAGCACTCACACTTCTCAAACGATTCGGGAAACGGGCCTGGGCACGGTTCGGATAGCATAGTGTGAGTAAGCCCTAAGTAAATGTGTCGAGGCTTCGAAACGTTTCTAAAGTGACACCTAGTGGTCATTTTTTAAGGTATTGCTCTTAAACAATTTCAACAAAGAATTATAGTCCACCTTGTTTAAACGAGACAGCAAGTGATTTAGTGCAGTGGTTTGTGTTCTTGACTGGCATGCAGACGTATTGTCTTCGAATCGAAGATGAAGCAATTATAGTAATTTAAAAGTTGTTATTTTATTGCTCCGTTCTTTTGTTTTAACACTAGTCTGACATCCGAATGAACTCTTTGTGAATAAATATGTGTTGTTTTGGTCATTAAAATAAAATCTACATTAATAAAATACATTAAGTCACAACTTCTGAATGCTTGTAAAAGCCGGGATTCGAACTTGGGTCACTCGCGGCGCAGTTGCACTATGCCCAGGCACAGTAGGCTACAGGAGATGGGTGTTTTGTTCATAACCCTGTCAATCAAACGCAGATTTGCCAGGTCTCGAAATCCTTGTGAAGTTACCGATTCTTTGAATCGCTTTAGTGACCTGGATGTTTCGAAACGTTTGCGATTCGGGTGTCAGTTTCGCCTCAGCCATCTCTACTGATCACATCACCGTCCTTTCCTCACATGACGTGCAAGACAGTCGCAGCTTTTATTATTAGCTAATCAATCAGCTCTAGCAAAGTGTATAGCTTGTCATTT
>LR812525.1:17998624-18231124 GCA_903798195.1 Danio kyathit | reverse complement strand
ACATAAACTACGGACAATTTTACCTTACCTAATTCACCTGTACTGCATGTCTTTGGACTTGTGGGGGAAACCGGAGCACCCGGAGGAAACCCATGCGAACGCGGAGAGAACATGCAAACTCCACACAGAAATGCCAACTGACCCAGCTACCACTACCATCTACCCATTCTCAAATTCAAATACAAAAGCTCACAAGATAGCAGCCCTAAGTACAATATGTGTGCAAGGCTGCTTCTGAGGTTAGATACACAGAAGTGATGGGAAGTTCAGATCTTTAACGCAAACCGAATCTTTTGTGACCATCCTCCAATGTTAGGACTCAACATACAGTGCATTCGGAAAGTATTCATAGCGCTTCACTTTTTCCACATTTGTTTATGTTACAGCCTTATTCCAAAATGGATTAAATTAATTAATTTTCTCAAAATTATACACACAATACTCCATAATGACAATGTGAAAAAAGCTTTGTTGAAATTGTTGCAAATTTATTCAAAATAAAAAAGCTGAAAAATCACATGTGCATAATTATTCAGCCTTTGCCGTGAAGCTCTAAATTGAGCTCAGGTACATTCTGTTTCCACTGATCATTCTTGAGATGTTTCAGCAGCTTAATTGGAGTTCACCTGTGGTAAATTCAGTTGATTGGACATGATTTGAAAAGGCATACACCTGTCTATATAAGGTCCCAGGGTTGAAAGTGCATGTCAAAGCACAAACCAAGCGTGAAGGCAAAGGAATTGTCTGTAGACCTCAGAGACAGGATTGTCTCAAGGCACAAGGCTGTGGAAGGTTACAGAAAAATGTCTGCTGCTCTTAAAGTTCCAATGAGCACAGTGGCCTCCATCATCTGTAAGTGGAAGATGTTTGGAACCACCAGGACTCTTCCTAGAGCTGGCCGGCCATCTAAGCTGAGTGATTGGGGGTGAAGGGCCTTAGTCAGGGAGGTGATCAATAACCCGATGGTCACTCTGTCTGAGCTCCAGCGATCTTCTGTGGAGAGAGGAGAACCTTACAGAAGGACAAACATTTGTGCAGCAATCCAATAATCAGGCCTGTATGGTAGAGTGGCCAGACGGAAGCTACTCCCTGCCTGGAATTTGCCAAAAGGCATCTGAAGGACTCTCAGACCATAAGAAACAAAATTCTCTGGTCTGATGAGACTAAAATAAACTCTTTGGAGTGAATGCCAGGCGTTAGGTTTGGAGAAAACCAGGCACCAGAATTGGGATTGGGCCTTATTGTGTTTATATCACTCCAATATGACTGTGGACACGCTATACCTACACACATTTCTCTCCAAACATCTTCCAATCTGTGATTTTGCATGGTGCTCTTTAAAAACTAAAAGTTTACTCTGAAAGTCTTGCAATTGTTCTGATTAAGCAAAACAAAAAGACTTGCATATCTCTCAACGTGTTCAGATTTCGTCAGCACTTTGCTGTTCTGAAACCAGCAACAAGAGTGTGACAAAAAGAGGAAGCGAAAGTCGCAGCACCTCCCAGCTCGAGCTGGATCACTTCCTCCTCAGTCTAAGGTGATGCTGAACTTCTTGTGTTGTTGAGAGTCTTGCCAAGGCCATCTGCCTCCTACAGTAATGCTATATCGAAAGTTTTGCGAGGTGCAGGGCCGCTATCAGAAGGTGAAAACCTTGAAGGGAGAAGAGGTAAGCTGAAACTCAGCCACTTCCTCTCGTGTCTGTTGACCTTTTTTTTTTTTCTCTCTCTCTTGTCACTTCTTAATATTAACAGTTTCAGATATGGTTAACTCCTTAGTTGCCTAACAATGGAATCCAATGACTTGCCCATTGTGCTGGATGGTCATAGTGATTGTCTTTTAAATGCATTTCTAATAGTATTCTGTTGACAGTAGTGTGAAATGAATGAAATATATATGTTTTGAATGTGCATCAAGATTATGGTTTTTATTGCAAAAAGCAATTCTATTCAAGTTGCTTACTGTCAATGACTTTCTCATTGTGCTAGATGGTCATAGTGATTGTCTTTAAATGGATTTATAGTAGTATATTTAGTGTGTTTTAAATAGGATGCACACTTGAAATAATGATCATGTTTTGAATGTGCATCGTGATTGAAATTTAAATAAAGGTATCTATCTATGATAAAGGTTTCTATTGCAAAAAGCAATTCTATTGAAGTAGCTTACTGTAACTTCAGTCCTATTTTTACTAGTAGGAAGCTGAACTTTGTTACAAGAGAACTTAACAACAATTGAGAGGATGTTTGCACTGTGAAAATGAAAATGTGATCCATATGAAATCGGCATTGCATTTTTAACCAAATGCAAGGTTAGCTGCATGGAATCATTAACACTTCTTGTATTGTTGTCAGTTTTATTTTGCGCACTCGTTAACTACAGATCCAGTGGTGCATAAATTTGCCTTGTATATTATAGGAATTTGCATTTACTCTATTATGAAACATTAAATTGCTTTGCAGAAACACAATTACAGTAAAGGATGTTCAGTTTAGGTTAATAATAATAATTAATAATAATAATTCCTTACATTTTATATAGTGCTTTCCTGGACACTCAAAGCGCTTTACACATTGGGGGGAATCTCCTCATCCACCACCATCGTGCAGCATCCACCTGGATGATGCGACGGCAGCCATATTGCGCCAGACCGCACACCACACAGCAGTTGATTGGTGGAGTGGAGAGTGATGAAGCCAATTATGATATGGGGATGGTTAGGAGTCCATGATGGACAGAGGCCAGTGGGCAAATTTGGCCAGGACGCTGGGGTTAAACCCCTACTCTTTTCGAAGGACATCCTGGGATTTTTCACAACCTCAGAGAGTCAGGACCTCGGTGTAACGTCTCATCCGAAAGACGGCGCTCACTGAGCAGTATAGAGTACTCTTCACTTTACTGGGGTGTTAGGACCCACATAGGCCGCAGATTGAGCGCCCCCTGCTGGCCTCTCTAACACCACTTCCGGCAGCAACCTAGCTTTCCCATGTAGTATCCCATCCAGGTACTGACCAGGCGCAGCCCTGCTTAGCTTCAGTGGGCGACCATGTGAAAGTTGCAGAGAGCTAGCTGCCGGTTAATAGGTTTAAACTGATGGTGTGGCAATGGTCTGTATGCTGCGTATTAGGACTCAATCCCAATTCTGCCCCTTAGACCTATCTTTTACCCCACCTCTCGTTTTACGCATTCACTTGAAGGGGTAGGGGTGTCCCAATTCTTTTTAGCTTGAAGGCATAGGGCTAAGGCGAAGGGCTAGATTTGTGTGTTTACATCGATGAATATGTCCACAGTGTAAATGCACAGTACAGTTATAATCTTATTGCAACATTATATTATGATAACATGATATCGTTGCCTTCAATGATTTGCTGAAGATAAATGTAGCGAATTAGCTCAAAGTGAATTGAAGATTAATTTGAAGGGGGCTTCAAAAGAACCGACTCTTTAAATCCGAACAAACGAATCGTCCAGTTGACTTTAACTACGGTTATTGCTATCAACAATAAAACCCCATTTATGTTTAAGCAGGGTAACAAGATCGAAGTTTAAGGGTGCTTTCACACTAGCACTTTTGGTCCGCACCCGGGTTCGTTTGACGTCATAGTACGGTACGTTTAGCTAGTGTGAACGTGTCTTCTGAACTCGGGTGCGCACTCGTGAACCGTACCCGAGTCCGCCTGAAAGAGGCGGTCTGGGGTACGGTTCATGCGAACTCTGGTACGGTTCACTTCTAGTATGAATGCAATCGTACCAAATAGCGGAAGTGAACCACCAACTGTACAACAAACTATCGTTTTCGTAACGTTCATTCGTGTGTGTGCGCCACGTATTGTACCTTGGTGACAAGCGGGACTGAGCAAAGCACAGTGATACACAGTGATGTCTGCTTGTCTCCTCCAGAAACAGCTTCTGCAGTCACTGTGTGATGTTCTGAATGTTTATAATATTTTTGCGGCAGATAGACGCGAGTCGCTTTCTGTATGTCCAAAACTAAAAGATTAGGTAAAAGCAAATCGACCGCGATGTGGGGAAGTCTCCATTTTGGCGCTTTGCTTTCGTGACCGTCACCTAGCAACAGCAGTAAACAAAACAGCAGCTCTATGACGCAAGCGTACCGGGGTTCAGAAGGAAAAAAGACAGTGTGAACACAAACCAACCGAGAAGGTGGCAAGGGAGGACAATCGAACTTGGGTACGGTCCAGGCAATTGAACCAAGTGTGAAAGCACCCTAAGACATTAGATTCATAAGTATGCACAGGCACCTCCTTTATATATAATGAATCTTTATTGATTAATCTAACAGAAACCAACACCTTACACAAACACACATTCATACAGGTTGTAGAGGAGCGTAAAGGATGAAAAGTACGATTTTGAGAGAGTGTAATGGTGTAAAAACCTCAGATTTTGTAAGACCAAACCTAGCAAACCAAAAATGATTAATTTAACCCTTCTGTGGTTTCTTTAGGGTTACATTTAATTTACACCAGTTCAGTGGTAATCTGGAGGCGTTACTTTTGTTCCTTGTGTGATAAGAAGAACTCCCTCTGTTGAGCTAATGTTCCTATGTGGTTAGCTGGTGGTCGGCTCTTCGTCCTGTGAAGCTTGGAGTGAGGTGGAGTCTGTCTTTTTAAGTTTGTGCGGCAACAAAAGGAATAGTCGTGTTGACTTCTGGTTTTCTGGTGTATTAAACTTAACTAGACTCTTGACGGAAATAAAAGAAAGAAAGGTATCAGAGATAAAAAGTTTAAGCTGTGCGATTAACACATTTTTGTCAGGGTCCAAGTCCGTTCCCTGGACCTGAAGAGAAGCTGTCCTGAGCTGGAACAGAACAACTTTTTCTCTTGGGCTATGTGTCGGTTCTCCTTCTTCTTCTTCTTGGAGTTCTCCGGTGTTCACTGGGGGCCGGCCTTAGTCACCAGCTTTTATAAGGGTGGTCTTGTAACACCCTCAGGAGCTGAGTTGACCAATAAGAAAGTTATATTCCCATAGGAAGTTTTATAGAACTTTGTTGGGAAGCTTGGTGATTTGCATATGCATTCTGGATGACTGCTGATGAAAAGTGTATGGAGTTTCTTAAAATGTTAATATGTTGCCACATATTAACATAAAAAGAAAACTAATGTTCAGTACACCAGATTAGCTACCCAGGGACATCAAACATGAACTATCTACAGTCTTGTTTAGCTGTTGTAGAGTTAAACATTGATTGCAGGAGGATTAAAACCATAATATTAATACATGAGCAAGAGACTTGTTGCAAAACACATTTTACACAGTTTTCTTTAAAAGCATAAGTCTTAAGCAAGGAGCGTATATGAGCGTGACCATGCTTCTGTCCATTTCCGAGCGCATTCTTTTCTTGTCGTGAATATCTTGGAATCAGATTACACACTAACCATCCAGTCTTTTCTGGGAAGGAGAGGCTGATGGTGTACTATCTGTTGAATAAAGCAAAATAATTATGTGTCTGATCGGCCACATCTGCAACATAAATACCAAAAAAAAAAACACAACTGGAATAACTACAGCAGTTGCTGTCGTCAATCTCATTTGAAGTAAGAGACCGTGATAATGTGTGCGGGTGTTGTTGTACTGTCCCATTTCTTAGGGGTAAATTTTGAAGCCCTTCCCCTTTACAAGGGATAGGGCTACAAAAATAGAATTAGTATTGGGCCTAAGTGTTAACCGGTGTCAGGTATTGTAATATGTCTTATTACTTTTTTGGCACAGGAAAAAGAAAAGGAAAAGAATCGTGAAAAGGACAGAGAGGCCAAAGAGAGAGAGAAGAAATCAGTGAACGGGCACCTGTTTACCGCAGTAAACTCTCTGCATCCGGCTTTGTGTCAGCAATGCAATAAAACGCTCAACACTAAAGATGCCGTCAACTGCACAAGTAAGAATCTTTAAATCTTAAGTTTTTATACTAGATACTAGATTTCATGTTGACCTAATGGGTGTTTACTGAAACTTGAATGTGTGTGGGACAAATATACAGGCAGTGCAGAATTATTAGGCAAATGAGTATTTTGACCACATCATCCTCTTTATGCATGTTGTCTTACTCCAAGCCTACTACCAATTAAGCATATTAGGTGATGTGCATCTCTGTAATGAGAAGGGGTGTGGTCTAATGACATCAACACCCTATATCAGGTGTGCATAATTATTAGGCAACTTCCTTTCCTTTGGCAAAATGGGTCAAAAGAAGGACTTGACCGGCTCCGAAAAGTCAAAAATAGTGAGATATCTTGCAGAGGGATGCAGCACTCTTAAAATTGCCAAGCTTCTGAAGCGTGATCATCGAACAATCAAGCGTTTCATTCAAAATAGTCAACAGAGTCGCAAGAAGTGTGTGGAAAAACCAAGGTGCAAAATAACTGCCCATGAACTGAGAAAGGTCAAGCGTACAGCTGCCAAGATGTCAAGATGCCACTTGCCACCAGTTTTGACATATTTCAGAGCTGCAACATCACTGGAGTGCCCAAAAGCACAAGGTGTGCAATACTCAGAGACATGGCCAAGGTAAGAAAGACTGAAAAACGACCACCACTGAAACGTCAAGACTGGGCCAAGAAATATCTCAAGACTGATTTTTCTAAGGTTTTATGGACTGATGAAATGAGAGTGAGTCTTGATGGGTCCGTGGCTGGATCGGTAAAGGGCAGAGAGCTCCAGTCCGACTCAGATGCCAGCAAGGTGGAGGTGGAGTACTGGTTTGGGCTGGTATCATCAAAGATGAGCTTGTGGGGCCTTTTCGGGTTGAGGATGGAGTCAAGCTCAAATCCCAGTCCTACTGCCAGTTTCTGGAAGACACCTTCTTCAAGCAGTGGTACAGGAAGAAGTCTGCATCCTTCAAGAAAAACATGATTTTCATGCAGGACAATGCTCCATCACGTCCAAGTACTCCACAGCGTGGCTGGCAAGAAAAGGTCTAAAAGAAGAAAAACTAATGACATGGCCTCCTTGTTCACCTGATCTGAACCCCATAGAGAACCTGTGGTCCATCATCAAATGTGAGATTTACAAGGAGGGAAAACAGTACACCTCTCTGAACAGTGTCTGGGAGGCTGTGGTTGCTGCTGCACGCAATGTTGATGGTGAACAGATCAAAACACTGACAGAATCCATGGACGGCAGGCTTTTGAGTGTCCTTGCAAAGAAAGGTGACTATATTGGTCACTGATTTGTTCTTGTTTTGTTTTTGAATGTCAGAAATGTATATTTGTGAATGTTGAGATGTTATATTGGTTTCACTGGTGAAAATAAATCATTGAAATGGGTATATATTTGTTTTTTGTTAAGTTGCCTAATAATTATGCACAGTAATAGTCACCTGCACACACAGATATCCTCCTAAAATAGCTAAAACTAAAAACAAACTAAAAACTACTTCCAAAAATATTCAGCTTTGATATTAATGAGTTTTTTGGGTTCATTGAGAACATGGTTGTTGTTCAATAATAAAATTAATCCTCAAAAATACAACTTGCCTAATAATTCTGCACTCCCTGTAGTGTTCAAATGAAGTGGATCTTTGACGTTGTGTATGACTAAAGATGAGAAAAACACTTTTGAAAGGGGGTTTAAAGATGTCAGAACTGTTGTGTCACGCATTTCAAAAGAGTCATTGCTCAAAAAATAGGAAGCAGTTCTGGTAGCATCATTCACTTCCTCATGTAGCTGCTGAAAACACAAACTGATTCATCCGGGGAGAAGTTTTGGCTGCATTGTTTTGTTCTTATTCCCCTCTCTAGTTGTTTTATATTTCTCTTTTCTCATATCACATGTATAAAAGCCCTCTAAATAAAATGTGTCTATCTATCATTCTATTTTTATGTATGTCTGTATATCTGTCTATCTGTATCTCATTTTGTCTGTCTGTCTGTCTGTTTGTCTATCTGTAGACAGTCTGTCTGTCTTGTTCTTTCTATTTAGCGTTCTTTCTATATCTATCTATCTATCTGTCTGTCTGTCTGTCTGTCTGTCTGTCTGTCTGTCTGTCTGTCTGTCTGTCTGTCTGTCTGTCTGTCTGTCTGTCTACTGATTTAGTTTTCTATCATTCTATCTATCTTTCTAGCTATTTAATCTAATGTTATATCCAGTATTCATCAGTATCGGTTTGTCTGTCTGTCTGTGTCTATATCTATCATTTCGTCTGTCTGTCTATCTATCTAGCGTTCTTTCTATCCTTCTAGCTTTCTATCATTCTATCTAGTATTCTATCCTTTTAACTATACGTCTCTGTGTTTCTGTGTCTGTCTGTCTGTCTGTCTGTCTGTCTGTCTGTCTGTCTGTCTGTCTGTCTGTCTGTCTGTCTGTCTGTCTGTCTGTCTGTCTGTCTGTCTGTTTGTCTGGTGTTCCGTCTAGCATTCTATTTAGCATTCTAGCATTCCATCTCTGGATCTAGCTATTGTTCTACCTATCTATCTAGCGTTCTATCTAGTGTTCCATTGTCCTATCAGTCTATGTGTCTGTCTGACACCCATCCATTAAACAAATATCCTTTCTTTTCTTTTTTTGAGGTTTGAAAGTGTCTGTGAATACAGTATTTTCTCCAGGAACCATATGATGATGTGGGTTTTCTGCCTTGAGTATTGCTCTTTAAGACAAATCTGTATTTCCAGAGCTCAATGGCATGTTCCTCGGATTTAATTTGTGCGCTTGGTGGAGTTTCCTGACTGGAAAACTTCCTAACCCTAAACCCAACTCTCTTTACCACTTTGACCATGAGCCAGAATAGCAAACACAATGACTTCCATTAAAAGTAAATTAAACCCTTGTGTTTGGTCATATACAAATATATAACAAAATCTCTGCACTCAGAAGAAGCTGTGCTTATGCTTGGGTAGCAAAATGATTATGATTGATATGAAATGAATGATTGATAATACAATATTTACATTGTGTATTGCAGAAAAAGGACTTTCAAATGTATTTTATTGATATGTTTTTCTACAGATTGCAACATCAGAGTTCACAAGAGTTGTAGAGAAAACCTCCCCATTTGTCTCAAAAGCAGAATGAAGGTTTGCTGATTTTCTTTTAATCTAAAATGTCATATTATGTCATTTACACATCCAGAATGTACAGTTGAAACTAGAAGTTTACATACACTCTAAAAAAAGGAACATAACCGTTTTTTAAAAAATGTCTGATGGTAAATCATACCAAACGTTTACTATTTTAGGTCCGTTAGGATTACCTAAATCATTTACTTTTGCTAAATGCCAGAATAATGAGACAGTTAAAAGTTTACATACATTTCCTTGGTATTTTTTTAGCTTTGCTTTTACACTATAACTTTGGTCAAATGTTTTGGGTATCCTTCCACAACCTTCTCACAATAGTTTGCAGGAATTTTGGCCCATTCCTCCTGACAGAATTGGTGTAACTGAGTCAGATTTGTAGTCTTGCTCGCACAAGCCTTTTCAACTCTGCCCACAAATTTTCTATAGGATTGATATGAGGGCTTTGTGATGGCTGCCCCAAAACATTCACTCTGTTGTCCTTAAAGCACATGTTAACTAATTTGGCAGTATGCTTAGGGTCATGGTCTGTTTGGAAGACCCATTTGTGGCCAAGTTTTAATTTCCTGGCTGATGTCTTGAGATGTTGCTTCAGTATTTCTACATAATGTTTTTTCTTCATGATGCCATCTATGCTGTGAAGTGGACCAGTCCCTCCTGCAACAAAACAGCCCCACAACATGATGCTGCCGCACCCATACTTGGTGTTACTTGGTGTTACTAAGCTTGTAAGCTTTCCCCTTTGTCCTCCAAATGTAACACTGGTCATTATGGCCAAACAGTTCAAACTTAGTTCCATCAGACCACAGGACATGTCTCCAAAAATTATTCTTTTTCCCAGTGTAATTTAGCAAATTGTAATCTGGCTTTTTTGTTGATTCTGGCTTGTTGATTTTCCCATGTTGTCACACAAGTAAACAGTGTGTTTGAGGTTTTCCTTAAATACTATTATAAAGTTGTGCCTCCAATTAACTCAAATGTTGTCAATTAGCCAATCAGAAACTTCCAAAACCTTGACACCATCATCTGAGCTTTTTCAGAGGCATAATAATCTTATTGTATGTAAACTTGACTTTCAAGAAAAGTTATAACAATTTCTCAAAAGATCTCTCTCATTATTCTGCTATTAAGCATGACAGAAACAAATGTGATAATCCTAACTTACCTAAAAGAGAAAACGTTTAGTCACATTAACATCTGACTTTTTTTAAAATAGCTATGTGCCTTTTTATACAGTGTATTTAAACTTCTAGTTTAAACTGTATTTGCATTGTATTCTCTTTCTTCCTTTGTTCTGTAAATAGCAGTTTGCAATACCAGAGTCCACCACCATGCCTGTCGTCACTCTAAGAACAAAATGTAGGTTTGTTTATAAACGATTAGCTTTATTTCTCTTCTTATACTCAAATCATTGACATCAGCCAATCTGAATATTACTTATATGATTTTTTTGTGTAGCGTCCACGCTTCGGGAGCGACCCTGGTCTGCAATCTTTTCCCCAGAGGAACATTCTGTGATCGTTCCATCCAGGCGACCCACCAGTATTATGCCCTTCCACAGCAGCAACCTTTCCAAAAGCATGTCCATCAACAATATTGCAATGTTAGTACCTACTCCGTTACACCGTGCATACTAATAGGGCTGAACAATACGAAACTGCAATGTGTATATTTACAAAAGTCACATCGCACGACTAGTTTATTTATTAAAGATTAACAGATATTATTATATATTTTTATTTTTTATTTTTATAATGATGACCATGCTATTTTACATTTAATTTTTCAATTTCTGTATTTGAATACTGTTAGACTCCCTAGAAACTTATTTATTTATGTTAATTTATTATAATTTATGCAGATCGATTGCATAGAAAAGGACTAGTCAATCTAAATTAATGAAATCTTTCCAAATAGAGCTATTCAAATCATCTGATGAAGTTATATTCATATCACTATATATATATATATATATATATATATATATATATATATATATATATATATATATATATATATATATATATTGACTTCTAGTTGATCATTTGGAAAAGTGGCAGAAGGTAGATTTTTGTAATGAATCATACTGCAGAAGACCTATTGAAACCCGCATGAACTCAAGATTCTCACAGAAATCAGTCAAGTTTGGTGATGGAAAAATCATGGTTTGAGGTTACATTCAGTACGCGGGCGTGCGAGAGATCTGCAGAGTGGATGGCAAGATCAACAACCTGAGGTATCAAGACATTTGTGCTGCCCATTACATTACAAACCACAGGAGAGGGCAAATTCTTCAGCAGGATAGCGCTCCTTCTCATACTTCAGCCTCCACTTCAAATATCCTGAAAGCAAAGAAGGTCAAGGTGCTTCAGGATTGGCCAGCCCAGTCACCAGAAATGAACATTATTGAGCACGTCTGGAGTAAGATGGAGGAGGAGGCATTGAAGATGAATTCAAAGAATCTTGATGAACTCTGGGAGTCCTGCAAGAATGCATTCTTTGCCGTTCCAGATGACTTTATTAATAAGTTATTTGAGTCATTGCAGAGATGTATGGATGCAGTCGTCCAAGCTCATGGGAGTCATACACAATATTAACTCTTTTTCCACTGCACCATGACTTTATATTCTATACTGTACAATATTTCTGTTCAGTGACAAGACTTTTGTCTAAGCAAAGTCAGACCTTACTGTCCTAATTAAATCATTAAAAATCAAGGCATGATCATATTTTATTTTGGTAAAATAAGCGTAATCTAGAGGCCTTTGTCTTTCATATTAGCCACTTCTGATACCAAATAATCAACTAGAAGTCAAGTTATTATTTGTTGTTCCTATAACTTGGATAGGCGACGAGATTATACTGCAATAAAACAAAATACTGCAATGTTAGATTTTTCTAATATCGTGCAGCTCTACATGCTAAATAGGAATCGTTTGGTAGTATTGCATTCCCAAAAAATGCTATCTCTTTAGCTGCTGACTCCTAAAGTGAGTGAATTTGTCTGTACAAAGCACTTGACCTCACTGACCTTTTTTCATGACCAAAAAAAAACCTCATCCTCTTTGTGCAGGTTTGATGATATGCCTCTGAGTGGTCGGCGGTATCTGTCTCAATCCACAGACTCACTTCATAAACCCAATAAGGTCACAGCGTCCAATGAGTCTCTAGATGAAGGTGAGCAGACATATTTCTTTATTGTATTATATCAGATGTGATTTCATGCAGTTTACGAAGCTTCAAACTCCTTGAGATTGTTAAGGGAAGTATGAAACTGTCGCAAAAACACTTATTCATCATCCGTCTATAGAGATCGAAGACGGGGCTTCATTTGCCATATTGACTGTTACATTTTATGCGAATGAATTCTCTTGTGTATTCTATAGTCACAGTGCTGAGTTTGTGCTGTTTATCAGCACTGTTTACAACAAAATCACATGAACAGTTATATGTGTCAGATATATTTAAATCCACCACAGTCTCCTGTTTTTGATTGTGCTCAGGGTGCTGAAGAAGAAGGATTTCATGTGCATGCTCAGTTTTTTTTTTTTTTTTTTTTTGTCTGCCACTTATAGGTGTGGTATATGTATTATTCGGTTTTAACCCCGTTTCACATTACCAATCTAGATGTAGATATTTCTTGAAACTATGCACGCTATGTGTTCGCATGGACTTTTAAAATCCAAAAAAACACAAGTCCTTCTAGTCCTAAAACAAGTCATTTATAAATATAAGTCAGAGTTCGGGGTGGCACGCTGGCTCAGTGGTTAACACCGTCGCCTCACGGCCAGAAGGTCGCTGGTTCAAGCTCCGGCTGGGCCAGTTGGCGTATCTGTGTGGACTTTGCATGTTCTCCCCGAGTTTGCGAGGGATTCCTCCGGGTGCTCCGGTTTCCCCCACAATCCAAAGACATGCACTATAGGTGATTAGACTAAACTATAATTGGCTGTAGTGTATGTGTGTGAATGAGTGTGTTGGTGTTTCCCTGTACTGGGTTGCGGCTGGAAGGGCATCCGCTGCGTAAAACATGTGCTGGAATAGTTGTTGGTTCATTCCGCTGTGGCGACCCCTGATAAATAAGGGACTAGGCCGAAGGAAAATGAATGAATGAATAAATGAAGTCAGAGCTCATCTGGTTTTGAATGTTATCTATGTGTTCTTTTGTCTTTTGTGTCTTTGCTTGTGTCTTTTTCTTTTTTTTCTTCTTCTTATTTCTATAATTTAAATTAAATAGGCAATTTTTGACTTTTAGTTGTAATTCGCGATTCAGATTTTTTGAGAATGAAAATTTCAAGTTTTTGTTTCTTAGTATTTTGAGAAATAATAATAAAGAAAATTATTGTTGTTTTGCTTATTTGAGATTTTATTTATTTATTATAAATCTGAGTTTATATTTAAAAAATGTTCATTTACAACTAAATTGACATTTTACAAAATTCTAAAAAATAATTCTGAGAAAAAAAGTCTTTTAAAAATATATGTGGATTTCTGAGAACATTCTGTAACATGATAAAAAAATAGAAAATTTAACCCTTTTGCACATGCAGTTGCACATTTATATCCCACAATTACTTCTCAAAATTGTGGAATATACAGTATAGGATTGTAATGTACTAAGTTACATTTGCGAGATTAAAAAAATAGTAGTTACGTTTTACAGGATGTAATGGGCGGTGCTTAATTTGTAAATGAATAATTCCCGGAACAAAACCAGGAAATGAAAGTTACCGTGACCGACGTCCACCAAACAATTTCAGTTTTACCGGAACATGACGTCAATAAATGGTGATGGCGCAAAAAAGAGCATCACATTTTTGAACGGTCTTTAATTATTTTGTGCCATATAATGTTATAGGTCAGTCATGGATAATAAAAACACGAAGCTACAAACATAAATCGTATGAACAATCACTATTCAGCTCACTTCACTATTATGTGCCAAGTGGAGAAAAAAAAATGAAATGACTCAGTCTAATCTTTAAGAAGAGCCCACAGTTAGCTCTTCAATCATGTTTTTTTGTCTGACTTGCGATCACTTTGCTTCTGTCTCCCACTTTCCTGATCCATTCGCGCAGTTTCATCTTCTCGAGATCTCTTTTGATCAGGCTTATTATGAGATTTACTCATGGTTTTAAAAAATGAAATGCTTAACTGCCTCTTTGCCAGTTTGAAAATACAAATATTATGTAGATTATTTTTGCTGCTCACTGCGCGCGAAACAATCATCAGCCAATGAGAGTGATTGCAAACATAAGAAAGCCGATTGTTAAATAGTTAAACGTGACTTTTACTTTAACTTGTGCATGGTGACTATCGTTATCTGGGTGTGCGCGCACACACAATATACACAGCCTTCGCTTGCACTCATTCACATTCTCTCTCATACACACACACACACACACACACACGTTTGTTTTTGTGAAAAGTGGGTACATTACATAGGCTTCCATTCATTTTATACAGATCAAACCGTATATTATATTGCCCTCACCCCACCCTACCCCTAAACCCAACCATCACAGGAGACAGTGTACAGCTTTACTCCCTGAAAAAACTCATCCTGTGTGATTTATAAGCTTTTTGAGAAGTGAGGACGTCACCAATGTCCTCATATTTCACCTGCTTTTTGTAATACCTGTGTCATACCTATGTTATTATACAGATTTGTGTCCTGATATGTCACAAAAACACGTACACACACACACATACACAAACAAACACACACGTAGGTATTCACCATACACAAATTAGTGCCGGATCCAATAAAATAAATACCGGAATGCAAAACACGAATATCTGCCATTTTCCGGGACAGGATCCAGCAAGATCAGACTCAAATTAAGCTCTGATTATGGGAAAGAACAAGTTTCCACTTTTGTCATTATTGTCAGTTTCTTGTAGTTGTTTTATTAGTTTTTTTTGCTCAGATTGACTAGTCATGTGTTTTATGTAGTAATGTACTTTTCCCCCCTTTGTGGCTTTAGGTACTGAGATGGTCGACAGCCGGCTGATGGGAGATTTTGAAGCAGATGTTAAAGAACTGGAGGCCGACTCCTGGAGCCTTACTGTAGACAAGAAATATCTGAAACAGCTCAAGAAGGACATCATTAAGAGACAAGACGTCATCTATGGTAGGACTGTGGTAGAACTGAAGACATTTCAATTTCTTTATGGCCTAAAGCAGTCACTGAATTTTTATTCTGTGGCATTATTTAAATGATTGCAAAATGTGGCCAACACGACTGTTAAACAGTGCTGATGGGATTACTAAGACTTAATGTGAAATAAAGATAAATCAAAATTACATAGACCACTTTTAAAAAAACATCTCTTTGATGTTAAAAATACGTTATTACTTTAAGTGATTACTTTCTGCATATGAAGAATGAATATGAAAGACAGAATCATAAAAAAAATTAAATTAAGGGTATTTGACATAATATAGGGCAACACAGTGGCGCAGTAGGTAGTGCTGTTGCCTCACAGCAAGAACGTCGCTGGGTCACAGGTTCGAACCTCGGCTGGGCTGGGTCAGTTGGCGTTTCTGTGTGGAGTTTGCATGTTCTCCCTGCGTACGCGTGGGTTTCCTCCGGGTGCTCCGGTTTCCCCCACAGTCCAAAGACATGCAGTACAGGTGAATTGGGTAAGCTAAATTGTCCGTAGTGTATGAGTGTGAATGTGTGTGTGTGGAAATTCCCAGAGATGGGTTGCGGCTGGAAGGGCATCCGCTGCGTAAAATCGTGCTGGATAAGTTGGTGGTTCATTCCACTGTGGTGACCCCGCAAGGGACAAAGCCGACAAGAAAATGAATGAATGAATGACATAATATATAATAGTTGAGTGTGTGTGTGTGAGACAAATGGATGGAGAAAGAAACCACTGAAAACCAAATATCACTGCAATTATTTATTGCCCATACTTCCAGTGAAACCAGTCAAAATATATTGTACAGGGAAAGAACAGTATTAACAATAAATAAATGATAAATTACCTGTTGGAGAGGAGGTAGTTAGAGGTGTGTAAATCAAAGAAATAATTATAACAAAACCCACTAACTGTGTTAAACAAACTAAAATAAATATCAAAAGAAAATCATGAAGAAAAGCATCTTCAACCTACCAAACGTCTTAACTAAACTACTCTAACTAAAAAAACAAAACATACACAAAACAGCACACTCTCCTGAACCTAATGAACTAATAAAAAAATGAACCTCGGTGTTGTATATGCAGGGGTGGACTTAACCAATAAGTGAGGTAAGCAGCCGCTTAGGGCCCCGGGGAATTAGGGGGCCCCGGTCAATGCCAAGAAGCCTATATTAATCATATAGCATTTATACATTTTCTAACATATATTGAAAAAATCTGTCTATAACTGTTAAGATTTTAACGTTATTACTTCTTTTCAAAACCGAGGGCCCCCATGAATAATGGAACATTCCTTCTGTACTGCACATGCGCGAGGTGTGAGCGCTTCAGTTCAATCAAAGACACTGCCAGCCAGTGTTGTCAATTTAGCGACTTTTCAGACCCCCTAGTACCAAATTGTCAAAAAAAAAAAAAAAAGCGACTGGCGATTGTTTTAGGTGTTACTGGAGATTTTTAGAGACTCTCATGTGTCCATGCTGTCTCGTTCCTAACGTTGCTCTTTGCAACGAGCTGCGGGTGATCCCGTCGGTCTTTTTTTTTTTTTTTTTCTTTTAATTTTACATTAGAAAGATCAAGATTCCTTAAAATATTTATATATAGCTGAAGTCAGAATTATTAGCCCCCCTGTTTTTTTTCCCCCGTTTTCAGTTTAACAGAGAGAAGATTTTTTCAACACATTTCTAAACATAATAGTTTTAATAACTCATCTCTAATAACTGTTTTATTTTATCTTTGCTATGATGACAGTACATAATATTTGACTAGATATTTTTCAAGACACTTCTATACAGCTTAAAGTGACATTTAAAGGCTTAACTAGGTTAATTAGGTTAACTAGGCAGGTTAGGGTAATTAGGCAAGTTATTGTATAATGATGGTTTGTTCTGTAGACTATTGAAAAAATATATAGCTTAAAGGGGCTAATAATTTAGTCCTTAAAATGGTTTTAAAAAAATTAAAAACTGCTTTTATTCTAGTCGAAATAAAACAAATAAGACTTTCTGCAGAAGAAAAAATATTATCAGACATACTGTGAAAATTTCTTTGCTCTGTTAAACATTATTTGGGAAATATTTAAAAAAGATAAAAAAAATTCAAAGGGGGCTAATAATTATGACTTCAACTGTATATATAATATTTACTAAAATTTTAAATAACTGCTTTCTTATTGTATCTAGTTTCAAATGAAATTGTTACTCCAAAAATTATTGCTTTTATTACCATTAATAATAATAATAATAATAATAATTATTATTATTATTATTATTATTATTAATCTTAATATTAGACTGATTTTTGAAGGATCATGTGACTTTGAAGACTGGAGTAATGAATCTGAAAATTAATTATTAATATCAGTGGAATAAATTATTAAAATTAATTCTAAACTACTTTTAAACAGTTATTTTAGAGTGCAATAACATTTCACAATTTTACAATCTGTACTGTATTTTTGATTAAATAAATGCAGCCTTGGTGAGCAGGAGAAGCTGATTTTAAAACATTTAAAAATGGTACTGACCCTAAACTTTTGACCTGTAGTGTGTGTATGCATGTATATATATATATATATAAATAAATATATATATATATATATATATATATATATATATATATATATATATATATATATATATATATATATATATATATATATATATATATATATATATATATATATATATATATATATACCTAGCCCCATACCAAGAATTGCTTAGGGCCCCCAAATCACTAAGTCTGCGCCTGTGTATATGTATACAGTATAGTGCGACTTGCTCACTTCACTCCTACACCTTCCACGAGGTATCACTCAAACAGGTATCAGTTAACTGGACGAGTTTACAAGCAAACACATTGCAATTTTAAGTCTCAAAAGACTTTAGACAAGAGCATTAAACACAAGCACAAGGAAATACATTCTCTCAGACTAGTCCCCGCAAGAGAGACTGTTCTCCCAGTGAGACCCACAGAAAGAATGAGAGCGAGAAGAAGCGAGAGAGATAGAGAGAGAGATCACCATTGCAGTTTGGGCTTGGCTTTTAAATGCTACGCTGACCAGCGATTGGTGGCGCGAACCCAGCGTCAGCGGGCAACGTCATCAGCACGAAATGCGGATCCTCCAATGCCATTCGTACATGTAACATACGTATAAAATGACACACCGACATACAAACAAACGCACACACACATACCCAAAATACATTCTGCAAACGAATGTAACAAGTGCATAATAAATCATTGATATTATGGGGTGGGGCCAGTCCACTTATGCAGTACAAATTAGGCTTCGTTATTATCAACATCTATCTTGATGAAGCACTATTTAGCATCAAGTAAAAGACTGCAAATTTCAAATACTGCAGAATAGCTTGGTAATAACATAATCTGTGGTTCAGTTTAGAGAACTGCCTTCACACAGAAGGAAGAGTCAGCTGTTACTGGTGTGACCATGTAACGGAGGCTAGCTTGTGGAAGCTCACTGAGCCAAAATTGCAGATTTGAGGTTGGTGTTGAACCAGAGAGGTTAACATTTATGACTTTTAAAGCATGTGAATGTTATACAAGCGATCTCGTTTGAATCTTAACTCATTTGGTATTAATCTAATAGCCTAATATGCTTCTGGTGAGCAGCTAATCTAAAAAACAAAAGGGTATTTTGGAAATAGTTTTATACAGTTTTGACACTTTATCTTCTGTTCATAAAAATGAGTATATATACCCATTATATCTACACATCGATGGATTTGCTCTTCAGTGTTTGGACTTTCAGCAGTGAAATTAAACCACACTTCAACTCTGAAAACTGGACTGACACCATTTCAATTTACTAGAGCTTCTATGATGAGCTGCTTTGACACAATCTACATCGTAAAAGCTCTATAGAAATAAAGATGAATTGAATTGAATATAGGCTCTAGCCCAGGGATGTCAAACTCAATTCCTCGAGGGCCGCAGCCCTGCACAGTTTAGTTCCAACCCTGCTTCAACACACTTGTTGGTAGGTTTCAAACAAGCCTGAAGGACTCAATTAGTTCGATCAGGTGTGTTTAATTAGGGTTGGAACTAAACTGTGCAGAGCTGAGGCCCTATAGGAATTGAGTTTGACATCCCTGATCTAGCCTATGTGAAAAATAAGTAAAAAAAAAAAAAGTAAATAAAATCACAATTCTTTGTGTATAAATCATATTAATTTGTAAGTGTCTTAATATAAATTATATGACTAACAGAGGCAGATGAGAAGTTTAATACAGCAAAAAAAACAAAACAAATGCCAAATATACAGTTGAAGTCAGAATTATTAGCCCTCTGAATTATTAGCCCTGTTTATTTTTTTTCTCCATTTCTGTTTAGCGGAGAGAAGATTTTTTCAACACATTTCTAAACATAATAGTTTTAATAACTCATTTCTAATAACTGATTTATTTTATCTTTGCCATGATGACAGTAAATAATATTTGACTAGATATTTTTCAAGACACTTCTATACAGCTTAAAGTGACATTTAAAGGCTTAACTCGGTTAATTAGGTTAACTAGGCAGGTTAGGGTAATTAGGCAAGTTATTGTATAACGATGGTTTGTTCTGTAGACTATCAGAAAAAAAATTGCTTAAAGGGGCTAATAATTTTGACCCGAAAATGGTGTTTAAAAAATTAAAAACTGCTTTTATTCTAGCCGAAATAAAACAAATAAGACTTTCTCCAGAAGAAAAAAATATTATCCGACATACTGTGAAAATTTCCTTGCTGTTAAACATAATTTGGGAAATATTTATTAAAGAAAAAAAATTCAAAGAGGGGCTAATAATTGTATATAAAGTAGCAAACAAGCAACTTAAGTTCATTTTAAATGCAAGTTGATGCAAATGGTTTAGCAGCAACTGGCCAGTTTCCCATGGGAATCTTTAGCTTTTCAAAGAGTCTTCTTCATCCACCTTTTAAGATCTGCGTCTCTAAACATCCTCTCCTTTTCTCGATCCAGAGCTGATCCAGACGGAGATGCATCATCTGCGGACGTTACGGATCATGTGTGATGTGTACAGCAAGGGTCTGTTGATGGATCTGCAGCTAGAACTCCAGATGGTGGAGAAAATGTTCCCCATGCTGGATGAACTGCTAGAGCTGCACTCCTTCTTCTTCAGCGCTCTGCTGGAGAGAAAGAAAGAGGCTCGGCTGGACGGGACAGACGGATTCTTAATCCACAGGATAGGAGATGTGCTGGTCAGCCAGGTGAGGACATGTTATACAGTTGAAGTCAAAATGATTAGCCCTCCTGAGACATTTCTATTCTTGTAAAACTATTTCACAAGTGCTTTTTTACACACAATATTTTGAATAACAAATTTCTAATAACTGATTTACTTTGTCTGTGCCATAATTACATTTTAATGAATTAAAATTTTACTAATTAAGTTTAATTATATAAAATTACCCATTTAACTACTTAACTATTTTGTAAAACACTAGTATTCAGAATAATGTGCAATTGAATTACATTAAGACACGGCGGCTCAGTGGTTAGCACTGTGGCCACACAGAAAGAAGGTCGCTGTTTCAAGTCCCTGCTGAGCCATTTAGCGTTTCTGTGTGGAGTTTGCATGTTCTCCCTGTGTTGTGTGTGTTTTCTCTGGGTGCTCCGCTTTCCCCCACAGTCCAAAGACAAGCGCTGTAGGTTGTTTTCACGTCATTGATGACGCACGAGATGGAGGGCAGGAAGTGATTCTTCTACATAGGAATCGCTATCAGAAGATAAAAAATGTTTTGGTTTTGTGTTGTTTATAATTATTTAAATCAGCCAAAATGAGGAATGCCAAAAAAAAAATGCCTTCAAAAGTTTTTGCCCATAAAGAGGCAAAAGTTCAAGAAATTCACTTAAAAGCGGAAGAAAATGTGGCGTTTAATAAACATTCATTCAATATATCCATGTGCACAAACTTTTATTTGAACGCGATAATTCGGGCAGTTTGCTGCCGAGTGTGCCGTGGCTGGGATGAGAATCAGCGCCTCCAAGTCCGAGGTCATGGTGCTCTACCGGAAAAAGGTGGTTTGCCATCTCCAGGTTGGAGGAAAGTCCTTACCCCAGGTGGAGGAGTTCAAGTATCATGGGGTTTTGTTCAGGAGTGAGGGAAGGATGGAACGTGAGATTGACAGGCGGATTAGTGCAGCAGCAACAGTAATGTGGTCGATGTACCAGTCTGTTGTGGTAAAGAAGGAGCTGAGCCGAAAGGCAAAGCTTTTGATTTACCGGTCAATCTACGTTCCTACTCTCACTTATGGTCATGAGCTTTGGGTCATGACCGAAAGGACAAGATCTCGGATACAAATGACCAAAATTAGTTTCCTTCACAGGGTGGCAGGGCGTACCCTTATGAATAGGGTGAGGAGCTCTGTCACCCGGGAGGAGCTCGGAATAGAGCCGCTGCTTCTCCACATCGAGAGAAGTCAGCTGAGGTGGCTCGGGCATCTGTTTCGGATGCCTCCTGGACGCCTACGTAGAGAGGTGTTTCAGGCATGTCCCACCGGTAGGAGGCCTCAGGGAAGACCCAGGACTCACTGGAGGGACTATGTATGTCTCTCGGCTGGCCTGGGAACCCCTCGGGATCCCCCTGAAGGAGCTGGAGGAAGTGTCTGGGGAGAGGGAAGTCTGAGGTTCTCCCCTAAGACTGCTGCCCCCGCGACCCGGCCCCAGAAAAGCGGTAGAAAATGAATGAATGAATGAATGAATGAATGAATGAATGAATGAATAAATGGTCATTCGTATAACAGCACCAATAAAGATTATACAGGCCTAGCTATGTGTATTATATGGTAATGTGTTGTATAAAAACCAGATACAAACACCACCACACATATACAAAGTCCAGAAGAACAAAAATAACTGCAATTGCTGCAATAAAATCTCTGTCGTGCTTCGCAATAATACATGTCTTTACTGGCATTAAAGAATAAACAACCGTAACATTAACATCGAGATGTGCAGCAGCGTTGAATGTTTGATGGTGAATTTATCGAGCGAACAAAGAAGAAATGCCACCCTTGCGAGCAAAACTAGACGGTTATTATTGTGGAGCAACGTTTACCATCCTCTAAAAAATATACAATAATGATGATAGTAATAATAATAATGTAGACTATGCTCCACGCTTTTGTGTGTTTATCTGCTTTTTCGTGCATATGTCTGAAAAATATAACGTCCGCATGAAAAAAAACTACTTGTAATTTATAATATGTTTTTGAATTGCACTATAGTAAAGTGTATAGTACAGCTCTTTGTTGATGAATGCTACAGAATACTGTTAAACTGATCAACTGTAATAAATACTGTAACGTTAGTGTAAACTGTGGTGCATTGTGATGGTGTATATTATAAAAATGTAGCCTATTGGATAATTTATTACTACAGTTGTGTTGTCCCATAACCATATAATTACTACAACAGTTTCATTCAAGTATGCTTCAAAACACCATAGTACTCGCTATAATTTTTTTTTTCATGTAATAGCTTACAGTAGCTATCTACTGCCTCAATTGCAGGCAAATGTATTTTAGTTCAGTAGAAAACTTGGTCCTCTTTATAATATAAGGATCATGCCCAGCATTTGTGGTTATTTTCTTTTTATATCTCCTTTGAAATATGGTATAAAACGCAAAAATACAGACTTTCCCCTATGTTTCCTATTCAGTTTTTTACTTCCTGCCCTCCATCTGAATTTTGTACCTCACCAAAACCGTGTGATTGCAAACAAACTATAGGTGAATTGGATGAACTAAACTGGCCGTAGTGTATGAGTGTGTGTGTGTGTGTGTGTGAATGCGAGAATGTATGGGTGTTTCCCAGTAATAGGTTGCGCTGGAAGGGTATCCGCTGTGTAAAACATATGCTGGAATAGTTGGCTGTTCATTCCACTGTGGCAACCCTTGATAAAAAAGGGACTAAGCCGAAGGAGAATGAATGAATGAATGAGTAATTAGGTTAAATAGGTAAGTTATATCCTGTGGTGAGTTATAAACAGTTGTCAACTGGACAGCAGTGGACAATAAAACAAAAAAAGACTCGGTGGCTAATAATATTTTCCTTAAAATTGTTTTTAAAAAAATGTAAATGTGTTAATTCCAGCCAAACTAAAATAAATAAGATGTAATTAAATTAAATAAATATGTATTTAATTTAATTGTATTAAATATGATTTAAACAGATGTAAAATATATATATACAGGGAGTGCAGAATTATTTGGCAAGTTGTATTTTTGAGGATTAATTTTATTATTGAACAACAACCATGTTCTCAATGAACCCAAAAAACTCATTAATATCAAAGCTGAATATTTTTGGAAGTAGTTTTTAGTTTGTTTTTAGTTTGAGCTATTTTAGGAGGATATCTGTGTGTGCAGGTGACTATTACTGTGCAGAATTATTATTAATATGTATATATATTTTGCGCCTTGGTTTTTGGTTTGGTTTTTCCACACGCTTGCGACCCTGTTGACTATTTTGAATAAAACGCTCAGAATCACGCTTCAGAAGCTTGGCAATTTTAAGAGTGCTGCATCCCTCTGCAAGATATCTCACTGTTTTTGACTTTTCGGAGCCTGTCAAGTCCTTCTTTTGACCCATTTTGCCAAAGGAAAGGAAGTTGCCTAATAATTATGCACACCTGATATAAGGTGTTGATGTCATTAGACCAAACCCCTTCTCTTACAGAGATGCACATCACCTAAAATGCTTAATTGGTAGTAGGCTTTCGAGCCTATACAGCTTGGAGTAAGACAACATGCATAAAGAGGATGATGTGGTCAAAATACTCATTTGCCTAATAAATCTGCACTGCCTGTATATATATATATATATATATATATATATATATATATATATATATATATACAAATATATATATATACAAATATATATATATATATATATATATATATATATATATATATATATATATATATATATATATATATATATACAAATATATATATATATATAGGAAATACTGTGAAAATATTCTTGTGTTAAATTATATTTTATAGGTTGAAAGAGGTTTTTTGTCGCATATGACACAAACACACGTCAGCTTACAAGCAGTTTGATTGTTGACATCCAGGCTCCTGTAATGGTTTCTCACATTATGGGCTTCAGTTTTCAGATTCCAACGCAGAAAGCATGAAGAGAATCTATGGCAAATTCTGCAGCCGACACAACGAAGCAGTCAACTTCTACAAGGATCTGCATGCCAGAGACAAGCGCTTCCAGGCCTTCATCAGGGTAAATGCTTCACTTCTTTGTTTTGACCATTCTTTCCATAAGGAATACCTAACAGTCCTTCAATGCCTCTTTATCTCCAGAAAAAAATGAGCAGCAGTGTTGTCCGGCGCCTGAGCATCCCAGAGTGTATATTACTGGTGACTCAGCGGATAACAAAGTACCCGGTGCTTTTACAGAGAATCCTGCAGCACACCAAAGGTGAGATTCAGTCGGACAGCTGGAATTTAAAGCCATAGTTCATGCAAAAAAATGAATATCTATGGATTTACTCACTCTCACGAGCTTCCAAGCCTTTAAGGGTTTCTTTATTCTGTTAAACAGAAATGAAGATATTTTAGCTGTAGACTGGTTGCTATTAACATCCATAGTAGGAAAAAAACAAATATGGAAGCCAATGGTTACAGGTTTCCAGCATTCTTCAAAATATCCTCTTTTTGTGTTGAACAGAAATAAGAAACGTTTGGAGGGTGAGTAAATGATGACAGTCTCATTTTTGGGTGAACCAAATTGCTATTTTTGAGCCACAGCTGTGGATTAAAGTCTTGTTTCTCCATCAGTGTTTAAAAAGATCGCCAATATTTCACTCTCAGTAAACACGGCTGTCCTACGGGTAAACCAAATACATGACACGCAACCTGTAAACACTCCACGCTCACCGCAAATTACTTCCAACTGCTGCACAGCAAGTCTGAGAGGCTTTTTGGTCACTGTCCCAACAAAGAGATTTTAAAGTGAGTGTCAAGTTTAACAAATATCATTTCAGGGGCAATTTGAGAAGCAGCTTATTGCTCTCAAGAGGATTTTAAATTGTCAGTCTAATAATCTAGTGTTACAGTAAAACAAAATGTACTGGTCTGTTGTTTATAGGAATTTGTTGCAATTCAATTTCATAATACAGCTGCAGCCTCACAGCAAGAAGGTTGCTGGTTCAAGTCCCGGCTGGGCCAGTTGCCATTTCTATGTGGAGTTTGCATGTTCTCACCATGTTGGCGTGGGTTTTCTCTGGGTGCTCCAGTTTCCCCCACAGTCCAAAGACTAGTGCTATAGGTGAATTGGATGAACTAAATTGGCTGTAGTGTATGAGTGTGAATGTGAGTTTATGGGTGTTTCCCAGTACTGGGTTATGGCTGAAAGGGTCTGCTGCATAAAACATATGCTTGAATAGTTGGCAGTTCATTCCGCTGTGGTGGCCCCTGATAAACAGGGGACTAAGGGTGCTTTCACGCCTGTGGTTCGGTTCAATTGGTCTGGACCAAGGGCAACAAATGATATATTGTAGCATTTTTCTCCAGTCTTTGGGTCGTTTTCACACCACACTGATTGCTTTGGTCTGAACCAGTTGAAAAGAACCAAAATGCAGTCATTTGACAAAATCCACATCACTCATTGGCCAGATGTTATTGAACGTATTTCCTAAACTGCTTTACGATTGGTCAGAATTCACGTGCGGGAAAATTCGTATGGAACTCCCGCAAGTAAACAAACCGGCAGACACAAAATTACGCTTTTTACTATGGAGGGACGACTGCGCTGGCTGATTCTGTCCCTGGTCATAGTGTACTTTATGGTTTGTATACATCACTTTAGACAAACTATACATTTTGGGAATGAAACTTGGCTGCGGCTGGAAAACTATGTTTAATGCATTGCAAACAGCAAAGGCGCATCGCAAGTCACTTCAGGAGGAGGCGTGAATTAATTTAGCTAAACTGCAACCTGGTCATCTTCCGGAAATATTACCAATGATCCGTCAGGTATTATTTTTCTCTCTCTCTGTTTAAAACTGTTGGTTAAGCACAGTGCATTGGACTACGGCAGCTGGATAAGTCCAAAAAGGCAAAGCACTTTTTGCGGTTGGGTCTGTTTTAGTTCGGATCATGTTCTCACCACAACGTCTTCAAGGAGGTCTTTTTTAGGTCTGCTTTCGGTGTGCACTCAAGTGCGATTGCTACATTCACACCTGTCCAAATGAACCGTACCAAGAGGGAAGACGAGCTCTAGTGCAATTCAACCGAACTAAATAAGGCAGGCGTAAAAGCACCCTAATACGAAGGAAAATGAATGAATGAATAAGTGAATGAATGAATACAGCTGCAAGCAGCAGTAGTCCGGGACCAAGCACAACACTGGGCAGTTGATTTTGAAAAGAAATTAAAATAAAAAATTATGTTAAAAAAAGTTCAGATATGGAAATCAAACATCTCCACATGGTATTGATTAAACTTGAAAAATACTGACATATATAAACATTAAGCCGATTTCAGTGTGGGATTAACTTCCTGTTTTCACCCAGTTGCTAGTGAAATTGCCATCCCGACTATGTCTGGACTAATATTTGATGTCAAACTGATATCAAGATGTCTTCTGAGAAACATTGTGTAGTTGTGTAGTTGCTATAGGCTGCCAAATCTCTTTTTAAACACAAAATGACTATCAAAGTATTTTTATTTAGATGTTATATATATGTTTATATATTTGTAGTGGTGGAAAGAGTACTGAAAATCATACTTAAGTAAAAGTACCATTACTTGTCTAAAAGTGTAGTGCAAGTAGAGTAAAAGTATCTGTTGTAAATATTACTCAAAGTATAAGTAAAAAGTAGCCCTTTTAAAAGTACTCAAAAGTAGTGAGTATTACACTGTAAAAAGGTGAATTACATTTACATGTGTAAACGTAACATTCTGTAGTGCATTTAGTGATTGCCCAGCCGGCACACAACGTCATAAAACATTAATATTAGGTTAGATTTAGTTCCATGTCAGGTGACCAAAATTTAATGTCTAGCCAGCATCTAAGGACAACGCTATTTTGATGTCCAATAACAACATCAAATGATGTTGATATTTGGTTGATTTTAGATTGTGATAGAAAGTGACCAAAATCCAGCGTCAAGTGAACAAATTTAAACCAACATCATATTGACGTCAAATACTGACATTTATTCGTCAGGTTTGGCAACCAAAATCCAACGTCAAATAGACGTCATAGTGGTAATGTCCACACAACGTCAAGCTGCAACATCATAAGACGTTTGAATTAGAATATTTGGTTGATTTTAGGTTGGACAATGGACTTTGACGTCGGCCTGACATTGAGTTCTGACGTCAGCGCGATTTTCATTTCCAAACAAAATACAATGATACAACTTCAATCTGACGTCATGTTGACGTCTTGTGCTTGCTGGGTGTTTAAGGCCATTTCGGTCTTCATACAGTAAACATCTGTCATCTTCTCATCAGTGACATGCATCTAAACAGTCTCTGTGTCAAAGCATGTAAAGGTTTTGGACATCTTGGACACTTTTAATGCTTCCAAACAGTTTGCTGCAGTTATAAATTGCCCATGTCTTGAGGTAGTTTATTATGATGCGATTTACCTCTTTACTTCTATGTGCGATTTGATTGGACAGGAATCACAGGACTAAATTTTCTAATCCCCACAGACAAGAAAAAATAAAGTAGTGACTGCAGGTTGAAGGAAAGTAGTGGAGTAAAAGTACAGATACTGCACTAAAAATGTACTCAAGGGAAAGTAAAAGTGCACATTTTTAAAACTACTTAGTAAATTACAATTCCTGAGAAAAACTACTTAATTACTGTAATTTGAGTATTTGTAATTTGTTACTTTACACCACTATATGTAACCCAGTCGCTCTCTGCGTGCTCGCTGGTCTCTAGCACACCGCTGCTACTCTGCGTTGTGTTGTATGTGTTTGTGAGGTGGTAAACAAAGCAAAGAGAGGTTTGTGATCGTGACTTGACTATTAATTTGACAGCAGGGCATCTATCAGTGTTGATAACACAAACTGAGGAAAATATGGCGCACTACACATTTATCAGCACTACAGTACATCAAGAGGCTCAAACATCGCTAGAATCTTCAGAATGCTTTAAAGGGTCACGAAACACCAAAACACATTTTTTGAGCTGTTGACAGTCATATCTGTGTTCCACGCTGCTATAAACACTATTAGGACACATATATTGCACTAAAAAGTGAAAATTGGTTGTTTTTGCAATATTTTGAGCAAATTCGTTCTTCCGGTTTGAAACGAATTTTTGAAGCTACGTCACGGCCATGAGATACTTAGGTGTAAATCTAGCCGGAGAGTGGCTGTCTGTCTTTTCTAGGACGTTCTTACGTATCTGAGTGTGCAGTATTAATTCATGAGAAAGACGTGCTTCAAACCAATCAGCGCGCTCTATTGTGTATGACGTGAAACTTCATTAATATGCATGATAGCTCCGGAGACAGTTTACCAGTTTACACTGTTCAGACGGCAGAGAGACGCCACGTTGTGTTGCCAAAACAAGTGAAAGTACAAGAATTTCAAGACAAAATTCGTAGGTGTTATTAGTGTGTTGCAACGAAGGTTTTGTTTTCATTTTCCCTCTATGAGAGAGCAGCTGGACTCACGTGTGGATTACAGTGCACGCGACACTCGACAGAAACGCGTTTGTAAGGAACATTTTTTACCCGAGAGCTTTTTCTCATCTGGAAATGGTGAAATCCGTATTTGCCGCTCGTCTACTTTTAATAAAAAGACACAGCTCCAGTTTGATTGTCTGTCTACAGATTTGGTAAGTGTTTGCAGTGGACTGCCCTTTGTTTAAATGCTGCTCTCCGAGTGTAAACATGTAAACACAAACTATTCCCGTCGTGGAGGATTTTCGCTGCAATTTGTGACAGGATAGTCTATACACACACGGCTTTCTGACGCTCTCTACCGAGTACATAAGTTACAGAGAAATGCGGAGGATTTTTTTCTCTTATTCGCCGTATCAAATCAGCCTCTGTGTGTTTGTTTTTCCTGTCAAACTTAGCGCGTGCCCAAATGTTAACTCCCTTCTATGCAAAATCTTATCCTCTTTCCCTCCCCCGACACTCCCACACTCCCAGAGCTGGACACGCCCAACTTTCCTGACTTTTTTCAAAACAGAGGTTTGAAAACACCCTGCTGAGATAGGGGGTTTCGTGGCCCTTTAATACAACAGTGTCATAGTGACACCTGGTGGACAAAGCCATACACTGCCCTACATATATATAACTATTTTACAATATGTTGCCAAAATGTGAGATTGTTTGCACAAATGGCCTAGGATGAGTTTGAAAAATAAGGTTAAAATTTAAAAAAAGGCTCTAAATGGTGGAATAATTTGACGCATGGCAACAAAATCTTGGATGTTTTTTTTTTCAGCTAAAGTCTGAAAATTATTGGGAAATAGTATTTTGATTTTCAAGAAAGTGAAATAATGTGCTATTATATCATCATTTATGGTCCAATCTTTCTCTATGTGTGTGTGTGTGTGTATCAGTGGCGGCTGGTGTTAAAAAAATGGGGGGGGGGGGATCTAACGCTAAAAAAAAATCTAACTGTTGGTAAAGTAAGAGTGTAAAAGCCATTTTTCAGGTGATGCATCAAAAAACAAAAATATGACTAAAGCATAAAATAAATGCATCACACATCAGTTCATTTTAGTTCAATTTGGGTTTATTATCAGTAATGAAGTAATCAAGATAATCAGTAAACACACACATACACACAAACAAATGTTGCCTAATCACTGGCCAGTAGCACTTGAAAATAAATTTTGCTCTCCTTTTTTTCTTCTGGCTTGCAAATTTCTCAATAACCGTTAAAGTCAGTCATCTCAGTCACCAGTGTCTTCTCTATTGACAGCATAGACAATGCATTCAGCCTCTCTTGCGTCATGCTGTTTGAAACAGCAAACACGGAAATAGTAAAAGGTATGACTTACATGAACCTGCCGGCCAACTCCGTTTGTCATAACAAGTGCTGGAAAAGCCCCGAATATCCGCGCGCTCGCCATCACTTGACTACTGGTGAATTTGCAAAGACGGTCGATCTGGTCCAAGCTTTTTGATTCTTTTTGATTCAATCACATAAGGCCAATCATATAAAAACAAATATGATTCGTTCTAACAACAAAAATGGGAGGGTTCGGGGCGCAGAGCGCTGCGCCCCAGGGACAATTTAAATCAGGCCAATTAGAGCTTATCATCATATCACGTGCATTGCAAAAGTTTGTGTACCTACATAGACACTCATTAGTCCGGCGCCCCGCACACATATGAAAAAATATTGTTCATACTTTTTTTTTCAATAAATGTTAGTATGACTACAATAAATGTTAGAATGTTATAATTAAATCAATTTATTTTGTTAATATTTGTGATAATAAACATTAACATATTAAAGGGGTCTAACTTGAAGGGGGGGCGGCGCCCCAGCGCCCTCTATTGACCAGCTGCCACTGGTGTGTATACACCTGAGTATTGGATTAGATTTAGGACCATCCTGCCAAATGTGGTTGTTCTAGGTTTTATGGTTTTGGTTGGCCTGACACTTTTAGTGCAGAAAATAAACAATAATAAGAAAATAAGAACAAACCTGTGGTGTTTGTACTCTTAACAAACCTGCATGTATATGTGTGTGCGCAGAGAACGAGAAGGATTTTGAGGACTTGACGCAGGCTCTTCAGTTGTTGAAGGATATAATTGCGTCGGTGGACAGTAAAGTGAATGAACATGAGAAGAAGAAGAAGTTGAAGGAGATCTACGGCCGAACGGACAGCAAGTCTATCACGCGAATGAAGAGCGGACAGATGTTTGCTCGAGAGGATCTGGTGCGCGGACGCAGGCTTCTTCATGATGGGCCTCTGCAGCTAAAGAACACAGCCGGACGACTCAAAGGTATAGCTTTTATGTTTTATTTTATTTTATTTTATTTTATTTTATTTTATTTTATTTTATTTTATTTTATTTTATTTTATTTTTATTTTATTTTATTTTATTTTATTTTATTTTATTTTTATTTTTATTTTTATTTTATTTACTTTTTAAAATTAAATAAAAATTTTATTTTATTTTATTTACTGTATTTTATTTTTATTTTATTCATTTGACATTTTAATTTAATTTTAATTTAATTTGACATTTGAAGTTTATATACATTTTTTAAAAATTGTATTTCGTTTTTGTATTTATATCACTTATATTTAGTGATTGATTTGTTTTATTATTCTATTATTTTATATCAGATTGCTACTTCTGGTTCAAGTCAAGTTGCTAATTACTACATTGCTAATAAATAAATAAATACATACATAAATAAATAAATAAATAAATAAATAAATAAATAAATAAATAAATAAATATATATGTTGTAATTATTTGTTGCACCCTTTTAATTACTACCGAGTATTTGTAGCAGTTTAATGTAATCAATCAATCATTCAATCTATAATTTTTTTTGCATTATATAAAATATTAAAGGGCACCTATAATGAAAATCATCTTTTGTAAGCTGTTTGGACAGAACTGTGTGTATATGTATAGTGTGTCCACAGTCATATTGGAGTGATATAAACACAGTAAGCCTCTTTTTTAAACTTCCTGACGTTAAAATAGGATCCAAATCCCTCCCATTTTGAGGCTAACCGCAACATGACGTAGCAGTGCGGTTTCCCCGCCCACCAAATTAATTGACAGCAGCATATTAACATGTCTCCATAGTAACGCGTATAATCATATCAACAAAACAGGACGTGCGCAAAGCAACTGGCATTAAAAGATCTGTTCGGCTCTCTGTGATCATCAATCATCATCAAATTGGATCAAGAATGAGTTTTAAAAGTTTAAAAAAATTTAAAACAGTGCATGTTTGTAATGAATTACAAAGATTTACTTCAGCTTTACTTTATAACCACAGCCGCATGTCAGTACAATTATAAAAGAAGATACTTCAATCCCGGTTTGTGGATGTTGAATCAGGTTTATTTTGTACATTAACATAACGGATATCCACACAGCAGTTGATATTAATGTGTATCCTGTCACATTTGCATGCAAAGTTAAACGCCTCTGCTTTGTCTGTGTCTGCTGTGTGTGTAAACTTTGTAACGACATTGTATGTCACTCATCATTGCAGAAAGTCTTGAATCAACTCCACAGCAAATACATCAAATAATCATTGGGAAAGTTCTTAGTGTAGTATTTCTCACAAATGTTACATGAGATCTGCTTCCTTCATGTCTGTCACTGTGCTGTTTATCTGACTCAGCCGGAGACTGAAGCTGGAGTTATACTTTGCCTGGCGCCGCATCGCGCACCTCCGCTGACTGCGTGCGCACCTCGCGAAACGGACGAGGCTTTTATACTTGCCGCGTTCGCTGTTGTGATATTCTTTAAAACGACAGGGGGCGGTCAAAAGTAACTGACTGTAAAGTCAGAAAACAGAGAAGTAGAAAGCTTTCGGAACTACGTCATATCATTAATATCATTCAAGATTTTTAAACGAATTATTTTTATTGTTTTTATAAATTATTTTAATGATTATAAGGATTTTTATAACCATTCAAGGTTTGTTTTAATCAAACTTTGATGCATCACTTGCTTTTGTTCATATCTCGGACAGTTTTACCTATGGTATTTCAGTAAACATTCATAATAATGACACTTTAGATATAATGGATTTTAAATGTTACTTTATTCAATTTTTTTTTATTTTGTTTTTGCTACAATCGTTCAAATACAAATTTCCAAAATAATGCACATCTACATTAATATTGCGTGATTTTTGTGTTTCCACAATATTTTGGAAGTGAATGTAAACTAACATCAGTATCATGTTTTTTTTTTTTGTTGTTGTTTGCTTGTTTGGTTTTTACCATAGATGTCCATGCCCTTCTTCTTTCTGACGTCTTTGTGTTCCTTCAAGAAAAAGACCAGAAATATGTTTTCGCATCTCTGGTGAGTGATTTTTTTTTTTATACCAAAATTAGCATGAAATCTCAATTTACCCCCATTTTACACCATCAATACATATTGCTCAAAATTATACATTTTCATTCACAGGTGGACTACAATGTTAAATAATGTCAATAGTAATACAAAAAAAATATTTAGTATGTTTAATCATCTAAGATTACAGTCTGTGTGAAATCAAAATTTACAATGTTTATTTTGCTAGCGCACATAGTCACACGTAATTTACAGAATTCACTGAAAAAAAAAGAGTTTGTTTTGGTAATCTTTAATCAAATTCTAACCATTCGCTTCTGTGTTTGGGGTGGAGGTACTTCTCTGATGGCTACAGTTTGATGCTTCAGCCACAATATTCTGTCACACTTTATTTTGATGGTCCGTTTGTTGAATTTAAGTTACATTGCATCTACATGCCAACTAATTCTCATTAGATTATACAGTAAGTAGACTGTTAGGTTGGGGTTAGGGTTAGTGTAAATTGACATGTACTTGCAAAGTTTCTTATAGTCAGTTAAATGTCTGTTGAAGGAGCAGTATCAACAGATATTAAGCAGACACTTTACTAATACTCAAATTGACCATTAAAATAAAGTGTTACCCAATATTCTTAACCACGCCCCTCTTACTGTTAGTTTGCTATGAGGGAATGATGTGCAAAAATAACAGCCCCCTACTCAATAATCACTTTCAGTTGGAAGCACATCAACATACTGACATAAAAATCTCAGCAACTTCCTGTTCACACAGACTTTTTAATAAATGATTTAATAGTGTTGTTTACTCATTGTTCATCATGTAAATGCTAATGAACTAGTGGACACAATGTTGTTCATACCCAGTGTGAAGCGTGTCTGTGTTCATTTATTTGATTATTGAATATTATTGTCCTCTCCCTCCCTCCGCCCTCCTCATTCTGTGTGTGTGTGTGTGTGTTCCTTGTCCTCGGCAGGACCAGCGCGCCACCGTCATTTCCCTTCAGAAGCTGATTGTGCGCGAGGTGGCACACGAGGAGCGTGGCCTCTTCCTCATCACCGCCGGCATCGCAAACCCAGAGATGGTGGAGGTTCACGCCAGCTCACGAGAGGAGCGCAACACCTGGATGCAGATCATTCAGGACGCCATGCACTCCATGTGAGTAGTACACTTTAACATCCACGGCTGGTCAGTGGAGAAGCCAAAGGCTTTTTTTGAGAAGCTAAATAATTGGGAAAGATGAAGAATATATTTTGTTCTATGATTTTTTGTTATGTTAATGTGCTACTTTAATGTACTTTTAATAACTAATTCCCAATAACTGATTTATTTTATTTTTGCCATGATGGCAGTAAATATTATTTTACTAGATATTTTTCAACATACTAGTATTCAGCCTAAAGTGACATTTAAAGGCTTAACTGGGTTAGTTAGGTTAACTAGGCAGGTTAGGGTAATTAGGCAAGTTATTGTATAATGATGGTTTGTTCTGTAGACTATCAGAAAAAAAATATAACTTAAAGCAGCTAATAATTTTGACATTAAAATGGTTCATAAAAAATTAAAAACTGCTTTTATTAATTATTAATATTAATTTAATAATTATTATTATTAGCCGAAATAAAACAAATAAGACTTTCTCTAGAAGAAAAAATATTATCAGACATACTGTGAAAATGGCCTTGCTCTGTTAAACATCATTTGAGAAAAAATAAATAAATAAATAAAAAAAAATAATATATATATATATATATATATATATATATATATATATATATATATATATATATATATATATATATATATATATATATATATATATATATATATATATATATATATATATATATATATACACAGTTGAAGTCAGAATTATTAGCCCCCCTGAATTATTAGCCGCCCTGTTTATTTTTTTTCCCCAATTTCAGTTTAACGGAGAGAAGATTTCTTCAACACATTTCTAATCATAATAGTTTTAATAACTCATCTCTAATAACTGATTTATTTTATCTTTGTCATGATGACAGTAAATAATATTTGACTAGATATTTTTTAAGACACTTCTATACAGCTTAAAGTGACATTTAGGCCCTGTTTACACTTGTACGTTTTAGTTTTAAAACAGCGTTAAAACAATCCGCGTCCACACTAGCGTTTCACCCAATGTTTCTGAACAGCTCTCCGTCTACATTAAAACGGTGAAAACGCACATCGCGTGACCACACACACACTCTCTGGCATGCACTGCAGCCTGCTTTGAGCACATACCCATATGAGAGCTGTGCACGGCAGACTGTTCATCAAGGATCTCCGGCTGAATCTAATCTCACTATATTTGTTAAACGTGATATTTAATTCATCTTGTTGTCTCTATTTAACTACATATTCCACGACTTTGGTGTTTTGAATCTATTACTTGTTCTCAGGTAATGTGTTTTGGCTGAGCGCAAAGATAAGTTAGGTTAATATCTTAATTAACGTAACCGCGGACACCGATTCTGCACATCTGACTGATTGCTTGCCTTTATTTTCTTTATTGTATAAACTTATTGTGCGTTATACTTTTATAATGGTCAATATTAATTATTAAAACTGATATTCAATGAAAGAGAGGGTGTGTTTCGTATTTTCAATCAAAATGAAAGGAGGCAGTTCTGTTATAGGCTCCTTTTTGTTATAAATATGTGTGAAGATGACGGTCATATCATGCAGCTACATGACGCCTCAACATTTCTGCTGTCTGTTAAGTTGCTAATATCAAAATGAAAATAGGCAGTTCCTCACATCTTGTTTTCATTTTATTGTTAAGATAGTGAAACAGCATAGCCAGGGTGATGAATGACTTTATAAAGTACACTCGGGAGTTTGTTTTTACAAGGAGAGGATGTAAGACTGAACTGTGTGAAGGCTACTTAATATTGAGGAAAAAGTCCCTAATCAGATCGGTGAATGTCTGCAGCCCCGCCTCCGTTTTCAAATGTCTCCGTTTCCACCATCCACACTGACACAGAGCAGCAGCGTTTTAGAATGAAAACGGCCTCTCCAGCGTTTCCAAAACGCTCCGTTTTCGGGGCTCGAAAACTCCGGCATAGTGTGGACAGATGGCGTAACCGTAGCAAAACGTATGCATTTTAAAACTAAAACGTATTAATGTAAACAGGGCCTTAAAGGCTGAACTAGGTTATTTAGGTTAACTAGGCAGGTTAGGGTAATTAGGCAAGTAATTGTATAACAATGGTTTGTTCTGTAGACTATCGAAAAAAAAATTGCTTAAAGGGGCTAATAATTTTGTCCTTAAATGGATTCTAAAAAATTAAAAACTGCTTTTATTCTAGCCGAAATAAAACAAATAAGACTTTCTCCAGAAGAAAAAACATTATCAGACATACAGTGAAAATTTCCCTGCTCTGTTAAACATCATTTGGGAAATATTTAAAATGGGCTAAATCATTTTGTAATTAATTGCTTAATTTAATAAGACAAAAGTCAGGGGCTAAAAGGGGGGTGTTTTTTTAAGACGCACCAAAAAATGTTGCATTTCATTTTTCATTGGTTTACAGAGAAAAAGATGATGATGAGGGCATCCCGAGTGAAACAGAAGAAGACAGGAAGCTGCTTGAAACCAAGACTAGAGAAATGAGAGGTAAGAAACAACCTTACTGTCAGTTCAGCTTTTTTTAGTTTTCAAAAGTTTCAAAATAATTTTCTAAATAAATTAAATAAATGTAATTTCTAAATAATTATTAATAATATATTTTCTTATCATAATTGATGCGTGCCTGTGTGTGTAAAAATAAGGCTTCTATTTGCTTATGAATGAGTTTCTGCAATATGTTTGTTGTCAGCAATTATTTTATTCATTTATCATCATCATCATCATCATCATCATCATCATCATCATCATCATCATCATCCTCTTATTTTCTCTTTTCCTCAACCTTCTGTTTTATCCACTAAACCTTAACTGTGTTTCTACTCTGATGTGCTAGAAATGCTCCTGAGGAAGGACGAGCAGATCGTGTCGCTCCTGCTGGAGAAGATGAAGATCTTTCGTGAGATGTGCGGTTCATCTGAAGACCCACAGGTCAAGATGCTCTTCAGGGCCAACAACGAGGAGGTGGCGAAGGGGGAGCCCATCATGACGGATGCTCTGAGAGAGGGTAAGGGTCACTTCAACTGAGCTCCACCTGTCCTCCTCAAACCCATCTCTTATTTATGACTGATTAGTGTTCAGGGGCAGCTGCGGCAACAGCTCATTTCCAGCTCTAATCCTCTTCCAGCAGTACTAACTCACTTAATGTAATGCAGTTAGTGGTGTGTGTGTGTGTGTGTGTGTGTGTGTGTTTGTGTGCGTGCGTGCGCGTGTGTGTGTGTGTGTGTGTGTGTGTGTGTGTGTGTGTGTGTGTGTGTGTGTGTGTCTGTGTGTCTCTCTCAATTCAATTCAATTCAATTCAATAGTTGTTTTATTGGCATGACAAATGTTACAAATGTATAGCCAAAGCATTTATAAATTTACATAAAAAAGTAATATGCATATATATACAATAAAAAAACAGTGCACACAATAGATAAAAGTAGTAGTAGTAAAAAAAAAAGTAAATATATATATTATAATTAAATAAAATATAGATAATACATCATATTATTCAATATATCATAGTTATGGTGGCTTGAGGAAATCATAGCTTTCTGCCAGACTGTCAGACTTAATGTTGGGCTCATTTAACTCAGACTACAAATCTGCCAATCACTGATGACCTTTTAACTTACTAGCCACACCCTAGCAACCACTTACGGCACCCTAGCAACTGTCCCATAGACTTCCATTGTAAAAAAAATCTGCCATTGACTTTACATTGGACATACTAACAGTATACCAATCCATACTAACAATATACTAATCCATACTCAAAACATATTAACAAACGCACTAATCATACTAGCAAACATGCTAATTCATACTAAACAGCATGCTAGTTTATACTAGAAACATGCTAGTGACATGCTAATTCATACTCAATGCTAACAACATGCTATATAATGCTAGAAACAAGGTAACTTATCTTAGCGACTGCCTAGCAATCACTCAGAACACCTTAGCAATTGCCTAGCAACACCTTAGTAACCACCTAGAACACCCTAGCAACCGCCTAGCACCCACCCAGAACACCTTAGCGATGGTCTAGCAACGCCTTAGCAATGACTTAGAACACCCTAGCAGCCACCTATCAATGCCCTAGTAGCCACTCAGAACACTCTAGCAATGCCTTAGCAGCCACCTAGCAACCACTCAGAACACCTTAGAAACTGCCTAGCAATGCCTTAGCAACCACTCAGAACACTATAGCAACTGCCTAGCAACACCTTATCAACCACTCAGAAGACCCTAGCCACAGCCTAGCAAACACTCAAAACACCCTAGCAACCACCTAGCAACACCTTAGCAACGACCTAAAACATCTTAGCAACCGCCTAGCAACACCTTAGCAACCACCTAGCAGCCAATCAGAACATCTTAGCAACTGCCTTGCAATGCCTTAGCAACCACTCAGAACATCTAGCAACCGCCTAGCAACGCCTTAGCAACTGCCTATCAACCACTCAGAACACCCTAGCAACTGCCTAGCAATGTCTTAGCAACCCCCTAGCAATGCCTTTGCAACGACCTAACAACTACTCAGAACACCTTAGCAACCGCCTAGCAATGCCTTAGCAACCACTAAGAACACCCTAGCAACTGCCCAGCAACACCTTAGCAACCACCTAGAGCACCCCAGCAACCACTCAGAACACCCTAGCAACCACCTAGCAACACCCTAGTAATGCCTTAGCAACCCCTCAGAACAGCCTATCAACCGTCTAGCATTGTTTCTCTTTCTCTATCTCGCTTTTTCTGTGTATGTGTGTCTGTTTGTGTGTTTGTTTGTGTGTGTGTGTGTATGTATGTGTGTTTGTGTCTGTGTAAGTGTGTTTTTGTCTGTAAAGTTTGTGTGTATCTGTGTGTCTCTCTCTCTCTCTCTCTCTCTCTCTCTCTCTCTATGTTTGTGTGTCTGTTTGTGTGTATGTGTTTATATCTGTGTGTGTGTGTATCTGTGTTTGTCTGTGTAAGTGTGTTTTTGTCTGTAAAGTGTGTGTGTGTGTGTGTGTGTGTGTGTGTGTGTGTGTGTGTGTGTGTGTGTGTGTGTGTGTGTGTGTGTGTGAGAGAGAGACTTTGTGTAGTGTTTTTTTAGTCTGTGTCTGTTTAAATGTATGTGTGTGTTTAAGTGTCTGTGTGTGTGTCTTTGTGTATGTTTTTGTGTCTTTGTGAGTGTTTACAGTGTGTGTCTATGTGTGTTTGTGTTAGTTTGTATTTATGTATTTGTATGTTTATGTATCTGTGTGTGTTTGTGTACATGTGCGTTTGTGTCTGTGTTAGTGTGTGTTTCAATGTCTGTGTGCGTTTAAGTGTCTGTGTTTGTGTCATTGTGAGTGTTTACAGTACGTGTATATGTCTGTTTGTATTTGTATGTGTTTATGTATTTGGATGCAGTTATGTATTTGTGTGTGTGTTTGTGTATGTGTACGTATGAGTGTGAACAACAACATATAACATTAACAACAGAACATCGCCAAATCTTCAAGCACTGCAGTGTTTTCAACAGCATAGAAAAAAAACGAAATAAAAGTGATGTCTATGGAGAGTCCTCAGACAGATCATAACCCAGACGTGTGTGTGTGTTTGTCTATCAGTGGAGATGCTGCAGGTGCTGGTGAACAGCAGTCTGGGCGGAGCAGTGGGGCAGCAGGTGGCCTGTGCGCAGGGTATCATGGGACCCGTGTGTCTGCCACGCAGAGCTGAGACCTTCGGAGGCTTTGACTGCCACCAGATGAACACCTGCAAACGTGAGCTATTTAATATGCCCAGAAGGAAACCTTGATGCTTATATTAAACAAAGGCTCTTTATAATCATGTACAAACTGATTTTGTGTGCCTATTTGACTTACTATATTTAATGATAAATAAGTCACAGATGTGACGTGCTTGGATATATGTAATCTAAATTAAGTAACTTGTAATCCAAATTAGCTTTAAGATCAAAATAGTAAGTCTGCAGTTACATTAGAAATACATGAAGACAAAATGATTAGCCCTTCTATAAAATTTTCAAATTTCTGAAGAGATTCTGGCAAACCGTCCAGCACCTCAGGAGGGGAAAGCAGCTCCACATCGACACTGTTTACATCGGAAGTGGGGAGCTGTTGACCTCGACTGGGGATGTGGTCGGACGGTGGAAGGAATAGTTTGAGGATCTCCTTAACCCCACTGACATGTCTTTCATTGAGGAAGCAGAGACTGGGGATGCAGGGGTGGACTCACCCATCACCCAAGCTGAGGTCACTGAGGTAGTTAGTCCGCAGTGGCAAAGTAGCGGGGGTGGATGAGATTCACCCTGTATATCTTAGGTCTCTGGATGTTGTGGGGCTGTCTTGGCTGACACGTCTTTACAATATCGCATGGAGGTCGGGGACAGTACCTCTGGACTGGGCCACTGGGGTGGTGGTTCCCATTTTTAAGAAGTGGGACCGGAGGGTGTGCACCAACTATAGGGGGATCACGCTCCTCAGCCTCCCAGGGATAGTCTATGCCAGGGTACTGGAGAGGAGGATCTGGCTGATGGTTGAACCTAGGATCCAGGAGGAACAATGCGGTTTTCGTCCAGGCCGTGGTACACTGGACCAGCTCTATACCCTGACCAGGGTGCTCGAGCGTTCATGGGAGTATGCCCAACCAGTCCATATGTGTTTTGTGGACTTGGAGAAGGCATTCGACCGTGTCCCTTGTGGCATACTGTGGAGGGTGCTGTTGGAGTATGGGGTCAGAGGCAGGCTGTTAAGGGTCGTCTCGTCCCTGTATGAACAGAGTAGGAGTCTGGTTTGCATTGCCGGTAATAAGTCAGACTTGTTTCCAGTGCATTTTGGACTCCGGCAGGGCTGCTCTTTGTCACCAATTCTGTTCATAATTTATATGGACAGAATTTCAAAGTGCAGCCTTGGGCTGGAGGGAGTCCGGTTCGGGGACCACGGGATTTTATCTCTGTTATTTGCAGACGATGTTGTTCTGTTGGCTTCATCGAACATGGACCTTCAGCATGCACTGGGGCGGTTTGTGTGACATGACTGGGATGAGAATCAGCACCTCCAAGTCCGAGGCCATGGTGCTCCACCGGAAAGGTGGTTTGCCATCTCCGATTGGAGGAAAGTCCTTACCCCAAGTGAAAGAGATTGAATATCTTGGGGCGTTGCTCACGAGTGAGGGAAGAATGGAACGTGAGAATGACAGGCGGATTGGTGCAGCGGCAGCAGTAATGCGGTCGATGTATCGGTCCGTTGTGGTAAAGAAGGAGCTGAGCCGAAAGGCAAAGCTCTCGATTTACCGGTCAATCTACATTCCTACTCTCACCTATGGTCATGCGATTTGGGTCATGACCGAAAGGACAAGATCTCGGATACAAGCGGCCCAAATGAGTTTCATTCACAGAATGGCATACACACCCTTATGGATAGAGTAAGGAGCTCTGTCACCTGGGAGGAGCTCTGAGTAGAGCCGCTGCTCCTCCACATCGAGAGAAGTCAGCTGAGGTGGCTCGGGCTTCTGTTTTGGATGCCTCCTGGACGCCTACCTAGGGAGGTGTTCCAGCCATGTCCCACCGGTAAGAGGCCTCGAGGAAGACCCAGGACACGCTGGAGGGACTATGTCTCTCGGCTGGCCTGGGAACGCCTCGGGATCCTCCTGGAGGAGCTGGAGGAAGTTTCTGGGGAGAGGGAAGTCTGGGGTTCTCTCCTTAGACTGCTGCCCCCGCGACCCGGCCCCGGAAAAGTGGTAGAAAATGAATGAATGAATAAAATTTTCCAAGTGCTGTTTAATGAAGGGAAGATTATTTACCTAATAGCATTAATAACTAGTTTCTATTCATAAATTTATTTTGTCTTTGTCGTGATGGCAGTACATAATATTTTACTAGATATTTAGCCAAATGCCAGCATTCAGAGTAAAGTGCATTTTAAAGGCTTAACTAGGTTAATTAAGAAGTTAGTTTAATTGGGCAACTCATTGGCATCGATGGTTTGTTCTGTAGCCAATCAGAAAAACAAATTAATTATTTTTAATTGTATTTAATTTAATTGTATTTTTATTTTTTATTTTATATATATTTTTATTTTCATCTATATTTTTATTTATTTTATGTTTTATTTTATTTTATTTAAAAATAAATAAATACATTTTAATAGTATTTAATTTTATTGCATTTTTTTTATATATTTTTTATTTTCATTCTATATTTTTATTTATTTTATATTATATTATATTTTTATTATTTATTTATTTTCTTTTAAAAAAGAATTAATTAATATTAATTGTATTTAATTTTATTGTATATTTATATTTAATTTTATATATATTTTATTTTCATTCTATGTTTTTATTTATATTATGTTTTATTTTATTTTATTTCATTTTATTTAAAAAATAATTTATTTTAATTGTAATTAATTTTATTGTATATTTTTTATTTTATTTTATATATTTATTATTTTCATTCCATATTTTTATTTATTTAGTTTTATTTTAGTTTTATAAAAAAAAAAAAAAAAAATTATTTGTATTTATTTTAATTTAATTGTATTATTTTTAATTATTCATTCATTCATTCATTTTCTTGTTGGCTTTGTCCCTTGCGGGGTCGCCACAGTGGAATGAACCACCAACTTATCCAGCACGATTTTACGCAACGGATGCCCTTCCAGCCGCAACCCATCTCTGGGAATTTCCACACACACACATTCACACTCATACACTACGGACAATTTTAGCTTACCCAATTCACCTGTACTGCATGTCTTTGGACTGTGGGGGAAACCGGAGCACCCGGAGGAAACCCACGCGAACGCAGGGAGAACATGCAAACTCCACACAGAAACACCAACTGACCCAGCCCAGCCGAGGTTCGAACCTGCGACCCAGCGACGTTCTTGCTGTGAGGCAACAGCACTACCTACTGCGCCACTGCGTTGCCCTATTTTTAATTAAATTTTTTATATTTTTATTTTATTTCATTTAATCTAAAAATTTATTAATTTTAATTGTATTTAATTTTATTGTATATTTATTTTTTATTTAATTTTCTATATATATACATTTTATTTTCATTCTATATATTTTTTATTAGATTTTTATTTTATTTTATTTAAAAAAGAATGAATTAATTTTATTGTATTTTTATTTTTTATTTTATTTTATATATATATTTTTTCATTCTATATTTTTTATTTATTTTATTTTATTTTATTTTTTATTTATTGTATTTTTCATTTTTTATTTTATTCATATATTTTTTATTTCAATTCTATATTTTTATTTATGTTATATTTTATTTTATTTAAATTATTAAATTATTTTTATTTAAAATATTATTATTTGCATTTTTATTTTTTATTTTATATATTTTTATTTTCATTTTTTGTTTTATTTTATTTTAAGCTGAAAGAAACAAGGCTTTCTCCAGAAGAAAAATATAATAGGTTAAACAGGAGGGCTAATAATTATGTCTTCAACTGTATAATGTAATGTAACCAATTATGTTTCTAATATAAAACTCCATTTTTATAATGCAATTTGTACTGAGTAATGGACTTCAGCTACAAAAACACTGTCACACAGAGTCAGAGTAAACAAATTAAAAACACAGATAAGTCACATTTTATAATACCATCAGGATGGGATGTAAAACATGCTACTAGTCTAAATGAAATGGATTGGGGGAAAAAAAACACACGCACCATAAAAAGAGCATAAAATCTTATAGTCCAGAAAAAGTCAAATAACAATCCAGTTGTTCATACAGTGTTTATGTTTTCTGTAGATGGTGAGAAAGAGGAGGCTGAAGATCTGCGGAGGACAGAGTCTGACAGTGTGCTGAAGAAGGTAAGAAAGCCAAGGTCACGCTGTTTCATCTAGTCAGAAACTGAGTTTATGTCCTAAAATCGAAGGTGCTTTTTCAGTATATATCCACACGTTGAGTTAATTATTGTAAATTAGGATACTTTAACACTAGAATGTAAATGCAATTTGAAAAAGACTAATTGTGAATCAGAAAATGTAAGAAACACATTTCAAAATTTCATCTTTAATAAATTCAGCAAGAACATTAACTTAAAAAGTCAAAGTAACTTTTTAAAAATAAATATCCCAATCGTTTTGTTAATCTAACAACTTGATTATAATATAATATAATATAATATAATATAATATAATATAATATAATATAATATAATATAATATAATATAATATAATATAATATAATATAATATAATATAATATAATGACAGAATAAACGAATAGATGAGTTAATGCAGCGTAGCGTGATGAATATGTGCAATTTTAATTGTGCAAATATTAAATAATAAATAATGCAGTGTTTATGGGGAGTGTAAGTTATGAGGAGAGTGTGGGGCAAAAGAGTCAGTCGGGGTCAGAGTTCAAAATGGAGACCGCTCTGGGGAAATAGCTGTTTCTCAGTCGTCTGGCTGGAAAAGATAGAATGTCAATAAGCAAACCTATAACACACCATGTCATATAGCACAAATCATCTCAGACTGGTTTCTTGAACATGACAATGAGTTCACTGTACTCAATTGGCCTCCACAGTCACCTGATTTCAATCCAATAGAGCACCTTTGGGATGTGGTTGAACGGGAGATTCACATCATGGATGTGCATCCGACAAATCTGCAGCAACTGCGTGATGCTATCATGTCAATATGGACCAAAATCTCTGAGAAATATTTTTCTGTACCTTGTTCAATCTATGCTATGAAGGATTAAGGCAGTTCTGAAGGCAAAAGGGGTCCCACCCAATACTAGTAAGGTGTATCTAATAAAGTAACCGGTGTGTGTATGCATAGACATAAACAATAGGTCATGAAAATTTAGTTGAAAGTCTTGGACAAGTCATGGAAAAGTCATGGGATTTTACTTGAAAAAATGTGTATAAACCCCATTAACAGTTTTAAAATTAATAAAAAATAAATCCTTTAACCTCAATAAACAGAACCAGATTTCGCACACTGCCCTCTAGTGTCAGTCAGTGTTTCCTACGCACATGTGTGCTGTCAGGTTTTGTACTGTACATAATAGGAGTCATTAGTGCAGCGGAGGCTCGGTGGAGGGTGGAAAATGAATAAGCGTCCATTAGGAGCCCAGCATGGCCTGAGCCTGTAATGTGCCTAATGAGCGCCGCTGTTCTGTGTTGTGCTGGGCTGTTCTGGGATCAGGGCTGCTGGGCTGATTAAACACTCTCAGCTGGGCTCAGTAACGCCACAGTCTCTGCTTGTCTGCTCCACAGGGAGGAAATGCCAACCTGCTGCTGCTGCTCAAGAAAAACAGTGAGGTAAGACATGAGCGCATCATTCCCCGCACACTGCAGCCTGCTATAGGGACGGGAAGTCCGAATCTTTTCCACAAACTGGATCTTTCAGACGGTTCATTTTAATATGCAATAATGTAATGACTATCCTCCCATGTTAGGACTCAACATATCAAACATACAGTAGAGTCAGCGATCATAATTTCAGTCAAACATCACCATGAACTCAAAAGTTTCTTACATTTAAGTTTTGCATCCCAAATGATTTCCCTTGAGGTGATCACAACTGTTTTGTTTTATGAAGACGTTTTTCTCTTCTTGAGTTGGTCTCAGATTTGAGTGTGCAATATTTATCGTCTACGGTAATATTGTAATTGTTGTTTTAAAGATGCGTGAGGTAACGTATTTTAGCGTTTTTGCTCTCTTAAAATAAAAAAAAATAAAAAAGCATTCACTGCATGAGGATGAAAAATACATCTGATCTTTACAAAATTAGATAGGACATGGTAATATATCGCACTAGCTAGTTGTTTTTTTAACATCAGCATGTGAGCACATTTTTCTTTGTTTTTAAATGTTAAATGTCAATTGTTAGTAAAAATTTTCTGACTGCTATTGTTAAATGTTATCTTAAGTGAGTTGTATTACTGTCAGCTGTTTAAGATTGGAATACCATACTTTTTATTAAAAAAAAGTATGACAAATTATAAATTAGTTTCATAAAATTTCAACAAAGGAAGTTAATATTGAAAGACACTCAGCAAAGTGTTGTTTAAATGTTGTGATCATAAATAAATAAATACACGGCGGTTTGTTCCGCTCTGGTGACCCCTGATGAATAAAGGGACTAAGCCGAAGAAAATGAATGAATTAATGAATAAATACACCCAGGAATCTTTAAATAACTTTTTGTCAATATCACAACCATCTTGACACTTATATAATCACTTTTATATATTACAATTTTATATGCAAGTACTGTATGTGTATGTACATATTTGTGATGAGTGCATCTGTTCTTATGTCTGTTTGTCTGCTGTTGTTGATACTTTATAAATAAATCATTGTTTTTGGACTTGTGTTTCCTGACAGCAGGTTCTGACTAGCGTCACTCACCTTCATGACCTCCTGAGCTCACTTCAGGTGTGTATTTCAAAAAGTAAAATACAATTTTATATACAGTTGAAGTCAGAATTATTAGCCCACCTGAATTATTAGCCCCCCCTGTTTATTTTTTTTCCCCAATTTCTGTTTAACAGAGAGAAGATTTTTTCAACACATTTCTAAACATAATAGTTTTAATAACTCATCTCTAATAACTGATTTATTTTATCTTTGTCATGATGACAGCACATAATATTTGACTAGATATTTTTCAAGACACTTCTATACAGCTTAAAGTGACATTTAAAGGCTTAACTAGGTTAATTAGATTAACTAGGCAGGTTAGGGTAATTAGGCAAGTTATTGTATGACGATGGTTTGTTCTGCAGACAATAGAAAAAATATATAGCTTAAAGGGGCTAATAATAATGATCTTTAAATGGGTTTTAAAAAAAATTAAAAGCTGCTTTTATTCTAGCTGAAATAAAACAAATAAGACTTTCTCCAGAAGAAAAAACATTATCAAATTATCAAAAGTCAAAACTATTAATTGTTTACAGTATTTCCTATATTTTTTCTTGCAGAGAAAGTCTTTTTTGCTGTATTTCGGCAAGAATAAAAGCAGTTTTTAAGTATTTTAAAACCATTTTAAACCATATTCAATATTATCAGCCCTCTTAAGCAAACTGTATTTTCAATTGTCTACAGAACAAACCACTGTTGTACAATGACTTGCCTAGTTAACCTAGTTAAGCATTTAAATTTCACTTTAAGCTGTATAGAAGTGTCTTGAAAAATATCTAGTCAAATATTATGTGCTGTCATCATGGCAAAGATAAAATAAATCAGTTATTAGAGATGAGTTGAAACTATGTATATGTACAGTGGATATGTACATGTCTTCTTTCCATTAAACAGAGAGAGAGATTTATAATATCAGTTACAATTAGTTTTTTTTTTTTTTTTTTTTTTATAATATTTTTTTCGGGGTTTTCACCTTTATTAGATAGGACAGTAGAGGGAATTGACAGGAAAGCATGGGGAGCAGAGAGAGGGAAAGGTGCACTAACCACTACACCACTGGCGCCAACGTTACAATTAGTTTTTGATGATATTATGTGAAATTCATTATTTTATACGACAGCTTTATATTTCATTGTTTTGTGTTTTTATTTATTTATTTTATTTTGAAATGCAGTGTGTTCCTGTAAGCTCAAAAAGCATTCCTTATTATTAACACTGTTGACAGCATATGCTGCTTAAATGTCTTGTGCAAATAAACATAAGGTTTTGAGAGTGCTTTTTAAAACATGGTAAAACTATATATATATATATATATATATATATTATTATCAGAATTATTAAACCCCCTTATATATTTTCCCCCGTTTATTTTTTCCCCCAATTTCTGTTTAACTGTTTAAAGATCTTTTTCAACACATTTCTGAACATAATAGTTTTAATAACTCATTTCTAATAACTGATTTATTTTATCTTTGCCATGATGACAGTAAATAATATTTGACTAGATATTTTTCAAGACACTTCTATACAGCTTAAAGTGACATTTAAAGGCTTAACTAGGCTAATTAGGTTAACTAGGCAGGTTAGGGTAATTAGGCAAGTTATTGTATAATGATGGTTTGTTCTGTAGACTATCAAAAAAATATAGCTTAAAGGGGCTAATAATTTTGACAATAAAATGTTTTTTAAAGAATTCTAAACTGCTTTTATTCTAGCCGAAATAAAACAAATAAGACTTTCTCCAGAAGAAAAAATATTATCAGACATACTGTGAAAATTTCCTTGCTCTGTTAAACATCATTTGGGAAATATTTAAAAAAGAAAATTCAAATGAGGTTTAATAATTATGATTTCAACTGTATATTATATAAAAATAAACATTTTTGAACAATTTAAAGAGAGACTTCACCCCAAAAACACAATTATGTTGTCATTTACTCACCCTTTACTTCATTCAGACCTTTATGAAATTCTTTCTTCTTTCTTCTTCTTCAAAAGAAGATATTTTGAAAAATGTTGGTAACCTGTAACCATCGACTTCCATAGTATTTGCTTTTTCCACTATGGAAGTCAATGGTAATAGCTTTCTTCAAAACATCTTCTTTTGAGTTCAGCTGAAGAAAGAAACTCAAGTTAGGTTTGGAACCACTTGAAGGTGATTAAATATTGAGCAAATTTAAATCTTGTTAATGCATCCTTGCTGAATAAAAAATACACATTTAAATTATTAGTTTAAATTTATTAATTTCTTGATTCATTATAATTTATGAATGTATTTGCAGATGTACTTTACGAATAAATGTACAAATTTAAAAATCAGCACAGCACATTTACAATGATTTACTCTAATCTGTTTTTTGTTTGTCCTTTTGTCTTCAGGCTGTGGTCCTGCAGCAGGACACGTTCATCGAGGACCAGCGTCAGGCCCTGAGCGAGCGCGCCCCGTCCCGGCCCTCCTCTCGCCCTCCGTCACTGGTGGAGCAGGAGAAGCAGCGCAGCCTGGAGCGCCACCGTCAGGACGCTGCCGCTCTGCTCCGCCAGCAGGCTGCTCACGCCGAGGAGAAGAAACGCAAGGAGAAGGAGTGGGACGTGAAGGAGCGTGAACTAACCGACCGCGAGGTGCTGCTGCATGTCAGGGAGGAAGAGGTGCGCAGGCGAAGCAGGGAGATGGAGGAGGTGCAAGTCCAGCTCCAGGGGCGCAAGGAGGACTATCAGAAAGATCTAGAGCGGCTGAGAGATGCTCAGAGGAGGCTGGAGAGAGAGAGAGAGCAGATGCAGAAGGACATGGAGAGAGTCGAGCACCTGAGAGAAGTCCAGGTCAGACTTTTTAAAAGGATAGTTCACATAAACAGGACAATTCTGGCATTGTTTACTCACCCTTTTCTAACCTTTATGAGTTTCTTTCTGCTGTTGCACACAAAAGAAGATATTTTGAAGAATGCTGAAAACCTGTAACCATTGACTTCCATAGTATTAGTTTTTCCTGCTGTGGAAGTCACAGGATTTCAGCATATTTCAGAATATCTTCGTTTGTGTGAGGCAGAAGAAAGAAACTCATAAAAGTTTGGACCATAAACCACTTGAGGGTGAATAAACAGTGAGAACATTTCATTTTTGGGTCTGTTTCAGACTATAGCTGGCAGCAGCTAGCTCTCTATAACACTCACATGGTCACCCACTGAAGCTAAGCAGGGCTGCGCCCGGTCAGTACCTGGATGGGAGACCACATGGGAAAGCTTGGTTGCTGCCAGAAGTGGTGTTAGTGAGGCCAGCAGGGGGTGCTCAACCTAATATAGTGAAGGGGACTCTATACTGCTCAGATGAGACGTTAAACCTAGTCCTGACTCTCTATGGTCGTTAAAAATCCCAAGATGTCCTTCGAAAAAGAGTAGGGGTTTAACCCCGGCTTGCTGGCCGAATTTGCCCCCTGGCCTCTGTCCATCATGGCCTCCTAACCATCCCCATATGATAACTGGCTTCATCACTCTGTCTCCTCTCCACCAATCAGCTGGTGTGTGGTGTGTGGTCTGGCGAAATATGGCTGGACTGTCATCCAGGTGGATGCTGCACACTGGTGGTGGATAAGGAGATTCCCCCCAATGTGTAAAGCGCATTGAGTGTCTGGAAAAGCGCTATATAAATGTTAGGAATTATTATTATCATTATCATAGTTTTGAATAGATTTTGAAGCGCAGAGGGTTTACTGACCCCCACGACGTCCTAGTTTTGTTGGAGTCTTTCTGGGACCCCCAGAAGGCCTTAAGGAAGTGTGGCTAGGGTGTCCGTGGAAATGGTTGAAAAAAAATTTAACTATTTATTTAGGTAAAAAAGCACAAATTAGTATTATAGAAGTAATTAATAAATAAACATTGGGTTAAAATAATGTAATAATTATAAAATAATTAAAACAAAGGAAATAAAATAATAAAAGATTTAAATAAATTAGACAAACGGAATAAAGAAAACAAAAAAAAATGTATTTAAACAAATAGAAATTTGATTAAAAGTAATAATAAAAATCAATAAATACATTAATGAATACATTTGTACTATAATGAAAGGAAAAATATGTTTAAAAAACTAATGATGTAACGTAGTTCACCCAAAAATGACAATTTATTCAGCTTCAATTGGTTCAAGTAGCTCTGTTGAACACAAAAGAAGATATTTTGAAGAAAGCTGAAAACTTGTAACCATCGACCTCCATAGTAGGAAAAAATAAATACAGTGGAAGTTGATGGATACAGGTTTCCAGCTTTCTTAAAAAAATAAATTATCAAAATGTATTTATTTGTATACTTTACATTATGATGTTGATTTGTATCATATGAATAACAAATTATTATTATAATTTTTTTGCTTATTGTCTACCTTCATGAGTCATCATGAAGATTGATTTATTGAGAGATCACGAGTTGATTGATTGAAATGTTAGACATTTCTCTTATGCTTACAAAGATTGCATTTATAAACTATAGTTAAAAACAGTCACACCAATTGCAAAATTGTAAAATATTAGTATTATTAAAGGGGCGTCACGTTGGCGCAGTGGGTAGAATGATCGCCTCACAGCAAGAAGGTTGCTGGTTCGAGCCTCGGCTGGGTCAGTTGGCATGTCTGTGTGGAGTTTGCATGTTCTCCCCGTCAGTGGCGGCTGGTGTTAAAAAATGTGAGGGGGGCGCATTTTAAAAGCCATTAAAAGCCATTTTTCAGGTGATGTACCAAAAAACAAAAATGACTAAAGCATACAATAAATGCATCAGAAATCAGTTCATTTAGTTCAATTTGGGTTTATCAGTAATGAAGTAATCAAGATAATCAGTAAACACACACACACACACACACAAATGTTGCCTAATCACTGGCCAGTAGCACTACTTAAAAATTAATTTTGCTCTCCTTTTTTTCTGGCTTGCAAATTTCTTGAGCTTTTGGTTAAAGTCAGTCATCTCAGTCACCAGTCTCTTCTCTATTGACAGCATGGCCAATGCATTCAACCTCTCTTGCGTCATGCTGTTTGAAACAGCAAACATGGAAAACAGTAAAAGGCATGACTTACATCAGAACTTGCCAGTCAACTCCGTTTGTCATAACAAGTGCTGGAAAAGCCAAGGGTGTACGCGCGCCCGCGAATCGCGATCACTTGACTGCTGGTGAATTTGTTTTCATTAGTTTTGCAAGGAAGGTCGATCTGGTCCAAGCTCCTTGATTCTATTTTTTTTTCTTCATCCAAATGCCTTGTGAATGGATATCTTTGCAAAGATACAACAGAATTTTCCTTCATCTTGCACTTGCTTTCACTATATGATTAAAGGTCAGCACAGCTAACTGACGAGCTGCTGCTGAGTGAACGGTGTAAGTGAGAATGGTCCAATCACATAAGGCCAATCAAACAAATATGATTCGTTCTAACAACAAAATGGGAGGGTTCGGGGCGCAGAGCGCTGCGCCCCAAAGACAATTTAAAACCGGCCAATTAGAGCTTATCATCATATCACATGCTTTGCAAAAGTTCGTGTACCCACATAGACACCCATTAGTCCGGCGCCCCGTACACATATGAAAAAATATTGTTGATACATTTTTTTTTCAATAAATGTTAGTATGACTACAATAAATGTTAGAATGTTATAATTAAATCAGTTTATTTTGTTAATATTTGTGATAATAAATATTGACATATTAAAGGAGTCTAACTTGACGGGGGCGGCGCCCCAGCGCCCTCTATTGACCAGCCGCCACTGCTCCCCGTGTTCGCATGGGTTTCCTCCAGGTGCTTCGGATTCCGCCACAAGTCCAAAGACATGCGCTATAGGGGAATTGAATAAGCTAAATTGGCTGTAGTGTATGTGTGAATTTGAGTGTATGGGTGTTTCCCAGTGATGGGTTGCAGCTGGAAGAGCATCCGCTACGTAAAACATATGCTGGATAAGTTGGCGGGGTATTCCACTGTGGTGACCCCAGATTACTAGAGGGACTAAGCCGAAAATAAAATAAATGAACGAATGAATATGTCAGTCTTCATTCTCACCCGATCCTTCAAAAAATATTCTTATATGATGATTTATTGTGTTCCATGTTGAAAAAGTTGTTGTTTTTTTTTGAGCAAACTCATATCCTTTTATTTTTCCTTTTCAATAGAAAGTTTTTAAAAAGTGTTAAGAAAAATAGTATTTTAATGTCCGCCTTTTATTGGTTGTTTGTGTTAACATGAAAATAATGATCAACTCATTTGTTTTTTCCAGGATAAAATACTGGCGAGTCCATTCTTCACATATTACTTTTACATATTTTTTAAGATATAAACACATAATTTATTATATTTGGAAAGATTTTAAAATTTGCTCTAAACTTGTGGACAATGTACAGTTGAAGTCAGAATGATTTGCCCTCCTGGGAATTTTCTTTTCTTTATTAAATATTTCCCAAATTATATTTAACAGATCAAGGAATTTTTCACAGTATTTCCTATAATATTTTTTCTTCTGGAGAAAGTCTTATTTGTTTTATTTCGGCTAGAATAAAAGCAGTTTTTAATTTTTTTAAAACCATTTATAGGTCAATATTATTAGCCCTCTTAAACAGTATTTTTTTTCAGATAGTCTACAGAAGAAACCATCGTTATACAATAACTTGCCCAATTACCCTAATTAACCTAGTTAAGCCTTTAAATGTCACTTTAAGCTGAATATTAGTATCTTAAAAAATATCTAGTAAAATATTATGTACTGTCATCATGGCAAAGATAAAAGAAATCATATTCGAAAAATATTCTTTTCTACTTCAACTGTATGTGTTTTTTTTCATGACTAACAGAAGTTTCATAAAGCTTCCCTTACAGTCTAGAAACAAACATTCATTCTTTGACAGACTGACCCATGGTATTGTGTTCTGACATCTCTTCTGGTTTGTTGTCCAGGCTAGTCTTCATCGCACCCCGTCCAGCACATCTGAGGACTCGCTGAAGCTCCACAGCAGCAGCTCCATGGAGCGTGAGGCCTGGGAGAGTGAGTTATCATCCAGCCCCAGAAAAAACTCTCTGTCCCGCATGGACTCCAAACAGAAGAGCCGCAGCCTGTTCTCTCTGGGCGGAAAGAGTCAGAGCGCAGAAGGACAAAACCAGATGCCCACACGACTTCTTCAGCTGGCTACATCCAAGGAGAAGAAGGACAAGAAGAAGAAGAAGAGCAAAAGCCAGACTCCTCAGGACGCAGGTAAACACACACACACACACACACACACACACACACACACACACACACACACACACACACACACACACACACACACACACACACACACACACACACACACTAATTTAATAGAGATCATGATAAACAATTGATTCAATTAGTCTGCAAAAGCACTGCCGCCATATCCGTTGTGACTGGAATTGGTAACAAGTTCACTGTTGCAGAACATCACACATTCATTTCTATTGAAGGTGAGAGACTGTAGGCAAGAAAAACATATGGGGTTTTTTATGCACCTGTCAGTTTTCATGGTTTGACCTTTTGGATTTTCATAAAGTGTTTTATTTTTCAGACTTCCAGAGAAAATTTCTAAAATACATTTAAGTCTCGTGCACACCAGGATGCTTATCGCTCTTTCATAAAAGCAGTGTTTTTTATACATTTTTTGACTTCATGCCTGATATTATCTCTGGGGATAAGTCGAGTGAACATGCAAAATCACTCCCTGACAGTAGATGGGGCTTAAGGAATAACAGAAATACTCCAGTACACAAGATGACACTACAAACGCTCAGTAGTACTGTTGCACAGTAGTAGCAGTCATCTGCTGTTAAAACTAGCCTAGAGCGCCATCTGCTGTTAAAAAACTAGCCTCGAGCGAAGTCTGCTGTTAAAAACTAGCCTAGCCCAGAGTTCCATCTGCTGTTAAAAACTAGCCTAGAGCGCCATCTGCTGTTAAAAACTATCCTAGAGTGACATCTGCTGTTAAAAACTAGTCTAATCTAGAGCGCCATCTGCTGTTAAAAACTAGCCTACAGCACCATCTGCTGTTAAAATTTAGCCTAGAGCTCCATCTGCTGTTAAAATTTAGCCTAGAGCTCCATCTGCTGTTAAAAACTAGCCTAGAGCACCATCTGCTGTTAAAATTTAGCCTAGAGCTCCATCTGCTGTTAAAAACTAGTGTAGAGCGCCATCTGCTGTTAAAAACTAGCCTAGAGCACAATCTTATGTTAAAAACTAGCCTAGAGCGCCATCTGATGTTAAAAACTAGCCTAGAGCGCCATCTGCTGTTAAAAACTAGCCTAGAGCGCCATCTGCTGTTAAAATCTAGCCTAGAGCGCCGTCTGCTGTTAAAAACTAGCCTAGAGCGCCATCTGCTGTTAAAAACTAGCCTAGAGCGCCATCTGCTGTTAAAACTAGCCTAGAGCGCCATCTGCTGTTAAAATCTAGCCTAGAGCGCCATCTGCTGTTAAAAACTAGCCTAGAGCGCCATCTGCTGTTAAAAACTAGCCTAGAGCGCCATCTGCTGTTAAAATCTAGCCTAGAGCGCCATCTGCTGTTAAAATCTAGCCTAGAACCCCATCTGGTGTTAAAAACTAGCCTAGAGCTCCATCTGCTGTTAAAATCTAGCCTAGAGTGCCATCTGCTGTTAAAATCTAACCTAGAGCTCCATCTGCTGTTAAAAACTAGTGTAGCGTGCCACTTGCTGTTAAAAACTAGTGTAGAGCGCCAACTGCTGTTAAAAACTAACCTAGAGCGCCATCTGCTGTTAAAATCTAGCCTAGAGTGCCATCTGCTGTTAAAAACTGGCCTAGAGCACCATCTCCTGTTTAAAACTAGCCTAGAGCGCCATCTGCTGTTAAAGACTAACCTAGAGCACCATCTGCTGTTAAAGACTAGCCTAGAACGCTATCTGCTGTTAAAGACTAACCTAGAGCTCCATCTGCTGTTAAAGACTAGCCTAGAGCACCATCTGCTGTTAAAAACTAGCCTAGAGCGCCATCTGCTGTTAAAGACTAGCCTAGAGCTCCATCTGCTGTTAAAAACTAGCCTAGAGCACCATCTGCTGTTAAAGACTAGCCTAGAGCACCATTTGCTGTTAAAAACTAGCCTAGAGCACGATCTCCTGTTTAAAACTAGCCTAGAGCGCCATCTGCTGTTAAAGACTAACCTAGAGCTCCATCTGCTGTTAAAAACTAGCCTAGAGCACCATCTGCTGTTAAAGACTAGCCTAGAGCACCATTTGCTGTTAAAAACTAGCCTAGAGCACGATCTCCTGTTTAAAACTAGCCTAGAGCGCCATCTGCTGTTAAAGACTAACCTAGAGCTCCATCTGCTGTTAAAAACTACCCTAGAGCGCCATCTGCTGTTAAAATCTAGCCTAGAGTGCCATCTGCTGTTAAAAACTACCCTAGAGCACCATCTCCTGTTTAAAACTAGCCTAGAGTGCCATCTGCTGTTAAAGACTAGCCTAGAGCGCCATCTGCTGTTAAAATCTAACCTAGAGCGCCATCTGCTGTTAAAAACTAGTGTAGCGTGCCATCTGCTGTTAAAAACTAACCTAGAGCGCCATCTGCTGTTAAAATCTAGCCTAGAGTGCCATCTGCTGTTAAAAACTAGCCTAGAGCACCATCTCCTGTTTAAAACTAGCCTAGAGCGCCATCTGCTTTTAAAGACTAGCCTAGAGCACCATCTGCTGTTAAAAACTAGCCTAGAGCGCCATCTGCTGTTAAAGACTAACCTAGAGCTCCATCTGCTGTTAAAGACTAGCCTAGAGCACCATCTGCTGTTAAAAACTAGCCTAGAGCGCCATCTGCTGTTAAAGACTAGCCTAGAGCACCATCTGCTGTTAAAGACTAGCCTGGAACGCCATCTGCTGTTTAAAACTAGCCTAGAGCACGATCTCCTGTTTAAAACTAGCCTAGAGCACGATCTCCTGTTTAAAACTAGCCTAGAGCGCGATCTCCTGCTTAAAACTAGCCTAGAGCGCCATCTGCTGTTAAAGACTAGCCTAGAGCGCCATCTGCTGTTAAAGACTAGCCTAGAACGCTATCTGCTGTTAAAGACTAACCTAGAGCTCCATCTGCTGTTAAAGACTAGCCTAGAGCGCCATCTGCTGTTAAAATCTAGCCTAGAGCGTCATCTGCTGTTAAAGACTAGCCTAGAGCGCCATCTGCTGTTAAAATCTAGCCTAGAGCACCATCTGCTGTTAAAGACTAGCCTAGAACGCCATCTGCTGTTTAAAAACTAGCCTAGAGCACGATCTCCTGTTTAAAACTAGCCTAGAGCGCCATCTGCTGTTAAAGACTAGCCTAGAGCGCCACCTGCTGTTAAAATCTAGCCTAGAGCACCATCTGCTGTTAAAGACTAGCCTAGAACGCCATCTGCTGTTTAAAACTAGCCTAGACCACGATCTCCTGTTTAAAACTAGCCTAGAGCGCCGTCTGCTGTTAAAGACTAACCTAGAGCTCCATCTGCTGTTAAAGACTAACCTAGAGCTCCATCTGCTGTTAAAGACTAGCCTAGAGCGCCATCTGCTGTTAAAAACTAGCCTAGAGCACGATCTCCTGTTTAAAACTAGCCTAGAGCGCCATCTGCTGTTAAAGACTAACCTAGAGCTCCATCTGCTGTTAAAGACTAACCTAGAGCTCCATCTGCTGTTAAAAACTAGCCTAGAGCGCCATCTGCTGTTAAAGACTAGCCTAGAGCGCCATCTGCTGTTAAAAACTAGCCTAGAGCACGATCTCCTGTTTAAAACTAGCCTAGAGCGCCATCTGCTGTTAAAGACTAACCTAGAGCTCCATCTGCTGTTAAAGACTAACCTAGAGCTCCATCTGCTGTTAAAAACTAGCCTAGAGCGCCATCTGCTGTTAAAGACTAGCCTAGAGCGCCATCTGCTGTTAAAAACTAGCCTAGAGCACGATCTCCTGTTTAAAACTAGCCTAGAGCGCCATCTGCTGTTAAAGACTAACCTAGAGCTCCATCTGCTGTTAAAGACTAACCTAGAGCTCCATCTGCTGTTAAAGACTAGCCTAGAGCGCCATCTGCTGTTAAAGACTAACCTAGAGCTCCATCTGCTGTTAAAAACTAGCCTAGAGCACCATCTGCTGTTAAAGACTAGCCTAGAGCGCCATCTGCTGTTTAAAAACTAGCCTAGAGCACCATGTCCTGTTTAAAACTAGGCTAGAGCGCCATCTGCTGTTAAGACTAACCTAGAGCTCCATCTGCTGTTAAAAACTAAGCTCAGAATCAATTCAAAATATATTATCAATGCATTTTGTAAATCTCAGTATCAACACAGAATTGATTTCTGGAATGGTTTCTCTCCACCGCTGTAGTCAGGAAGGCATTTTCTTCAGAGAAAAGTGTGAATAATTGACTAGTGATTTGTCTTGTGTATCTGTCTAAGTCTGTGTTTATTTCTCAAATCCTGCTGTTTGTTTTGTGTCTCCAGCTTCACATCTGCTGCCTCTGACGGAGCCGGCTGTGGATGGAGAGATCTTCTTCTGCTGATTTTTACCCATCATTCCTTCTGTCTCCTTGACTCTCGATCAGATCATGTAGGAAGTCACCCAAAGTGCCCTCTTCACGATTCGGCAGAAGCAGTTTTGCTCTGACGATCTCTTTACAGTATAATGAATCTCACCAAACCCCAAATTCAAAAGAAGAATAAGGAATGATATTTTGCTTAAACTAAATGAAGCCTATTTTGGGGTTGCTTTGTGCATTGTGACATTATTTTAATTACAATTTAGCACATTTATTCTCAAATTCTCATTACAGTAATGTAATCTAATGTAATATAGACCTATATACACTCACACACACACAATAGAGTGTTTATATACCATGGTAAATTCATACATTCATTTTCCTTCAGCTTAGTCTCTATGTGGGCGGTTTCATAGGAAAACCCATAGGAAACCCACGCGAACACGGGGAGAACATGCAAATTCCACACAGAAATGCCAACTGGCCTAGCCGGGACTCAAACCAGTTACCTTGCTGTGTGGCGACAGTGCTAACCACCGAGCCACCGTGCCACCCCTTTATCTTAAATTATACATTTAATTATGCATACTTTTTTGACTCAATCCCACTTACAAAAATCAAGTTTATTGAAGTGTAATGTACTTCTATCAGACTTTTAAACTTTCATTTTACTTTTTATGTACATCTCAAAAATATTCTTAAAATGTAAAATAGACCAGTCAACCAGATGAAACCATGCTGCCCCACCATGCTAAATGTTTAATGATTTTAAATACTGTTTTATTACATTATTTTTAAGCATTAATGCATTACAGTAATAGGAATCACCAATGCCAATTATTCTTATTTATTATAATATTAATTAATATAATAATTATGCAATTGGTATTATTATTGAATTAAATATAACTTAAAGTAATTTATCCTTTTTTTCTTTGGAGTTTAATAAAATGTTCTTGTTTCTGTTTTTAAAGTAAATTTTTATTTGTTTATTGTAATATCTTAAATTATATACAAAAATATATAGTTTTTGGATATAAAATATTTATATCTAACAGCAAATGTTTTAAAATATTAAACAAATATTGAGAAAAAAAACATTACATTAATGAGAATCAATAATAATTTTGTAATATTTCTATACAAAAAAACAAAAAAAACAAACGAACAATGTGTAATTAGAATTTTACATTTTTAAGGATCATGGTAAAAGTATGGTATAATATATAAATTGTTTATTGTAAATTATATATTATATAAATTGTCATGGAAATAATGTCAATGCACACACACACACACACATATATATATATATAGATACATAGATATATATATATATATATATATATACCTGACAAAAGTCTTGTCTCCTATCCAACTTTTAGGAACAACAAATAATAAATTGACTTCTAGTTGATCATTTGGTATCAGAAGTGGCTTATATGAAGACAAAGGCCTCTAGATTACACTTATTTTACCAAAATAAAATATGATCATGCCTTGATTTTTAATTATTTAATTAGGACAATAAGATCTGACTTTGCTTAGACAAAAGTCTTGTCACTAAACAGAAATAATGTACAGTATAGAATATAAAGTCATGGTGCAGTGGAAAAAGAATGAATATTGTGTCTGAATCTCATGAGCTTGGACGACTGCATCCATACATCTCTGCAATGACTCAAATCACTTAATAAAGTTGTCTGGAATGGCAAAGAAAGCGTTCTTGCATGACTCCCAGAGTTCATCAAGATTCTTTGGATTCCTATTCAAAGCCTCCTCCTTCATCTTACCCCAGACATGCTTAATAATGTTCATGTCTGGTAACTGGGCTGGCCAATCCTGCTTTCAGGATTTTTGATGTGGAGGCTGAAGTATGAGAAGGAGCGCTATCCTGCTGAAGAATTTGCCCTGTGGTTTGTAATGTAATGGGCAGCACAAATGTCTTGATACCTCAGGCTGTTGATGTTGCCATCCACTCTGCAGATCTCTCGCACGCCCCCCTACTGAATGTAACCCCAAACCATGATTTTTCCTTCACTAAACTCGACTGATTTCTGAGAATCTTGGGTCCATGTGGATTCCAGTAGGTCTTCTGCAGTATATGTGATGATTGGGATGCAGATCAACAGATGATTCATCAGAAAAATCGACCTTCTGCCACTTTTCCAACTAGAAGTCAAGTTCTTAAGTGTTGCTCTTACAACTGTGATCAGCGGCAAGACTTTTGTCAGGTAGTGAGAGAGACAGAGAGACTAAATTCTTTTATATGCACTCGCATTCAAGGTTTATCAGATATTTATCAGATTTTTTTATATAATGTACAGACTGTCTTGAGTTTCATTTTTTGCACTCATTCATAAATCACCACCAAAAAAAAACTAAACATAAAAGAATTATAGTTGGCCAACTGCAGGCTGAAGAATCCTTTGGGCTTATCGCACACAAGAATGACAATTTAAAAATTAATCTTGAGTTTTAACATTTAAACGGATGCGGACGAGAGCAGGTGCTTTTCCATTTCCCCTCATGTTTTCTATTTTAGATTCTCGACGGGAGTCCCGTCTTTGAAAAGCCATCAAGCACTTTAACACCATCCACACGCCACCGAGATATGACAATCAATTTTTCATTAGCATTCCAAAGATAAAGCCTTGAGGACAGTTTTTGAGGGAACGTTGTATAACAAGCCAATGCATTTCATTCTCTAATCCTTCAGAGTTTAATACCTCATGACTTGAGGAAGGAAGAGCTGTAAATACTGTATTAATCATAGATATTTAAAACTACCTGCTGGACAGGTAAAGGAAATAAACATCCACGCAGGATCAGCAGATCATTATAATATACAAACGTCAATAATAATACATTTCACACCCCGTTTTTGCACTCAGTGTCCACTTATTTCATCATCATCATCTTATAGGCCATGCTATGTAGACATTCTGTCAGTCTGATATTGTTTGGAGTTATTTATTGGCACAAGAACCTTGTTGCCAAAATACTACATGCTCTTAAAGGGACAGTTCACCCAAAAATGAAGTTCTGTCATCATTTACTCAGCCTCTGCTTGTTTCCAAACAGATTTCTTTCTTCGGTCGAACACATACAGATATAACTTTGTTGTTAACAATAGCCATTGACCTCTATAGTATTTCTTTTCCTACTAGCGATGTCAATGGCTGCCGATTTCCAACATTCTACAAATGATATGTTGTTGTAAGTTAGTCTGCTATAAATCACACTCAAAACAACAATTGTTGACCAAAGTGCTGTACAAATCAATAAAAAAGTCTCAAATACGTAAAAAGGAATAGGTAAAAGTAAATGAATATTTAATAAATGAGTTTAGAGAAAAAAATATGACTTAAGCTTAGGTTTAAACAAAGAAATAGAAGATTTCTTGATAAAATTCTATAATTTAGGGCTAATGCTAGCAAAAAGAAATGCATAAAGGAACTAGCAACGAGTAAATAAACATTTTTGGGTGAACTTTCTTCATTTTTAAGTCTATATTTTGCAGGTTTACGCTGCAATTTTGACCTGCACTTACTGAACGTCTCCACACGAGGGCAGCAGAGTCGCGTTTTATTGTTCTGCTTCTCCGTGGATTTACATAAGCTCTCAGTGATGATGTCAGAGGAGACACGGTGACGCAGTGCAGGAATTATGATTTCTTCACATGCACAAAGAGGAATTATTGGTTCATAATTGAAGGAAAACGGTGCCTAAGGCCTTACAGAGCTTTTAGCGACACTTCTGTCCTCAGGAACAAACATGGCAAACTCAATTCAGGCATATATTGTTGACATCGTGCGTAAACGTAAATTAAAGTCATTTAGCCTTAAAGAAATGACGCTGTGCACTAACATATAGCCTGGCATTTTCTCAGGAGTTTAGTGTCATGTTATTATTCATCGTTGTTGTACAGTGAGGTACATATGTTTTCTTGCTATATAAAAGGAGCTAATGTGTACATATCTTGTGTAACATGTTTAAATGTAAAGTGTTGTTTCATTTGTGATTCATTTTGTAAGATGTGTTTTGTGAGATGTAAGGTGTATTTATCCTCGTCTTGATGCAGGAGATGCAACATTGTCATCAAATTAAAACCTGTTGCAAAACAAATGTAGGGCTTATTTATTTATTTTACTTTTGTTTTAATCTGTTTATTGAAGTGTATATGTATTTGTTCGTATTCACACGTGACTAGACTTTAACTTTCAGAAATAATTTCAAGAATTTAAGAAATTGCCACTGTAATGACTCTACTATATAGGGCCAGACAGAATCTGCGGACATTTTTTGCCATTTCTGCAGAGAATTTAGTAAAAAAATCTGTGGATTTATGCAGAATGATTTTAGGAGTATTATAACTAAAAACTTAATATTTGACATAAAAAATAATACATTTTTAACTTTAATGTTTAAAATGCAATTCCAATTAGATCCACTTATTTTGTAAACAAAGCAAGTCTCATATAATACATCTACTAAAAGACAGAAAATATTACTTTACAAACTGTATTGTAAATAAATCAAATGAACATTTTAATATTATTATTATTATATCACAATATTAGTGAAGTTAGTTAAAAAACTGAATAAATATGAGTTTATAAAAGTAAATACATAGACTCAATGATGGGCTAAAAATCTGTGGATTTCTGTGCGCGCAGATTCCATGTGGGGCTAACTATAACATTAGTTGATTCGTCTTCATGAAATACCCTCTTATGTAGCAATTATGTAAGGAATTATTTTTAATGAAAACGTTTTATTTAGAAAAGAAGAAATGTACAATATAAATCAGAAAGTAATTTGTAAGAGACTGGAATACAAGTACATATAATTACAGAATAAGAACAATAAATGAGGGATAAAAAAAGAAAAAGAAATAAAGAGAGGGGGAGTACAACATTAAATAAAAACCACAGAAAGCAACAAAGTTTAACTTACTGGAAGCTTGACTTTTCATAAATTTCTATTAACTTTCATAATTTTTTGTTGTTAGATAAAGGTATAGATTTAAGCAAAGAATCAATTTCAATTAAGAAATGAGAAAATGAGGGACAGGATTTAGGAAAATTTTGTTTGTGGATAAAGAATTTAGCATATAATATATACAGTGCTCAGCATATACGAGTACAACCCCCACAAATCTCTCATTTAAATTAATATATATTTTAAGGAAGCTATACAATATTATATTTGTGCATACATTAGATTAGTCAGTACGGAAGCCAAATCTGGAGCTAATCTAACAAAATAACTTATGATGACTGTCCAAAAACAAGTACACCCACATTTAGATATTATAGAAAAATATTAAATACAAATTAAAAAAAAAAAAATCAAGAGAATCAAAGAAAATTGAAAAATTTAGTTCAAATTTTGTAGGTTGTAATTATTTTGCAATATTTTGCTTGAATTCAATTGTATTATCGTTTTTTTTTTTTTTTTTAAATTTCTGAATGTTTGGTGACTAAAATATTATTTGAATAAATATTTCTGGGCAACCCAGTGGCGCAGTAGGTAGTGCTGTTGCCTCACAGCAAGAACGTCGCAGGTTCGAACCTCGGCTGGGCTGGGTCAGTTGGCGTTTCTGTGTGGAGTTTGCATGTTCTCCCTGCGTTCGCGTGGGTTTCCTCCGGGTGCTCCGGTTTCCCCCACAGTCCAAAGACATGCAGTACAGGTGAATTGGGTAAGCTAAAAATTGTCCATAGTGTGTGAGTGTGAATGTGTGTGTGGAAGTTCCCAGAGATGGGTTGCGGCTGGAAGGGCATCCGCTGCGTAAAATCGTGCTGGATAAGTTGGCAGTTCATTCCGCTGTGGCGACCCCGCAAGGCACAAAGCCGACAAGAAAATGAATGAATGAATAAATATATCTGTTTAATAAATCTGTTTTGTTTAAATCCACCAAAATGCATTACCTATATTCACTGAGAAATGGAGAAAAATATTCATCTTCAAAATGGGGTGTACTCAATTATGCTGAGCACTGTATGTGGTGCTCATGACACGGAAAACGGAGGCAGAAGTACAACTATATATATCAGTACCAGAAAAAACATCCTCCATGAAATCTAACATTAAGTCATTCTTTTTGTTATTAATTTGCAATAAAAACTTTTTCAAAGTTTCCATTTGTAATGAAAATAAACTGAATTTTGGTATAGACTACACTTCGCAAACTTCTATTTATGAATAAAGTATTTACTTTGTAAGATGTAAAAATGAACAACATACTCGAATGCTTTTGTGTGTGTGTGAAAAAGAGTAAATGACATCGTTTTAAAGAGAGCCTGTAATTACAGTAACATTTCTTTTCCCAAATAACATCAAAGCCTTCTGTCTGACATTTTTGTCAAAATTGAGTTATTGACATATTCTTATTAAATGACAACTTATTTACATTGTGTGATGTTTTTTTTTTATAAATTGTTTACATTTTAAGACTTTTTATGGTCCCACTATACATTAAGTGTCGCTTATACCTGTGAACTTACATGGTAATTAGATGTGTAAGTAGTATGTAACTACAGTGTATGTACACACGTTTACATAGTATTTACTTTTGTATTACTGGTGTAACTACACTCATGTAACAACCCACTGAATAGTATGTGTAAGTACAAATGTGTAACAGGACATTGGTAACAACAGTAGGAAAGTACACATCTGTAACAAGAATTATGTAAGTGCATTGTGTAACAACAATATGTACTTGCAGATGTTTTCCCACTTCCACACCTGTTTGCAGATCATGTACTTGTGAACACTGTAGGCAGAACTAATGCTGCATTAGAAGGTTTCACCTTGTGATACCAGTGTACTTACATGGTAACTCCACAGGAACTGTCCACTTAATATAAAGTGTAAAATGGTCACAAATTACTGTGTAACTTGTAGAAATATCTTCTATGCAACACTTTAATAACAGTGTAGTTACATGGTAACTCCACAGGAACAGTCCACAATATAAAGTTTAAAATAAAATTCATTTTCGTTTCGGCCTAGTCCCTTTATTAATCTGGGGTCGCCACAGCGGAATGAACCGCCAACTTATCCAGCATATGTTTTACACAGTGAATGCCCTTCCAGCTGCAACCCATCTAAGCCGAAAAGAAAATGAATGAATGTATGAACAGTAATTTGTGACCATTTTACACTTTATATTGAGTGGATCCTGTGGATTTACCATACAAGTACACTTGTATCACAAGGTGAAACCTTCTAATGCAGCATTAGTTCTACCATACAGTGTTCACAAGTACGTGATCTGCAAACAGGTGTGGAAGTGGGAAAACATCTGCAAGTACATATTGTTGTTACACAATGCACTTACATAGTTCTTGTTACAGATGTGTACTTTCCTAGTGTTGTTACCAATGTCCTGTTACACATTTGTACTTACACATACTATTCAGTTGGTTGTTACATGAGTGTAGTTACACCAGTATACACAAGTAAATACTCTGTACCAGTGTGTACATACACTGTAGTTACATACTATTTACACATCTAATTACCATGTAAGTTCACAGGTATAAGCGACACTTAATATAAAGTGGGACCCTTTTTATTTTTAAAACAAAAAAGGTTTTATCTGCAAAGTCAAACTCCAGCTTGGCTCTTTATGGTTCTTTCTGTGAGGACCAATCAGGATCACCTTTCTTTGTCATTCCACTGGACTGCTCCATTGACAGAGGGAAAGACCAGAAAGAAACACAAAATTGTTTCTTCTCAAAATTGAGAAGTAAACTGAAAAGATGTGTGTAAATGTGATGATTTAGAAGCATTTTTTGATTGTTTACATTGTTAAACAAGAAACAGTTATTAAAAAAATGTAATATATTAAATGTAAAATATATTTTTATTTGTGTATATATAGTCAGTGAAACTTTTCGGTGTTAATTAAACTTTGTTAACTCATTTGGGGCGACGCGGTGGCGCAGAAGGTAGTGCTGTCGCCTCACAACAAGAAGGTTGCTGGTTCGACCCTCGGCTAGGTCAGTTGGCATTTCTGTGTGGAGTTTGCATGTTCTCCCTGTGTTCGTGTGGGTTTTCTCCGGGTGCTCCCCCACAAGTCCAAAGACATGCGGTACAGGTGAATTGGGTAAGCTAAAATTGTCTGTAGTGTATGTGTGTGAATGAGAGTGTGTGAGTGTTTCCCAGTGATGGGTTGCAGCTGGAAAGGCATCCGCTGCGTAAAAACATGTGCTGGATAAGTTGATGGTTCATTCCGCTGTGGCGACCCCAGATTAATAAAGGGACTAAGCCGAAAAGAAAATGAATGAATGTTAACTCATTTGTGTATTGTCTGTTTTCTTTTAAAGTCTTTAAATATTATATTAAGTCTTGAAGGGCAAATACTTCATAGAATTCAATAAATATAATTCGTATGAAGCATTTAAGTCAATAGATACCATCTTAATTACATAAAATTAACAGCTGCACTGGACAAAATATTTAGTACAGCCTTGTACGCTTAATTTGAACAAGAAAAAATATTCATCCTAAAACATTAAAACAATGTTATAGAAAGCACAAATGTAACTTTCTCAAATATCAACATGTTGTTACAACACCAGTGTTATTGTTTTTAATTCAATTAATTAGCAGACCGATTGTATTTCTCGAAAAGTAATGCTTCAATTAATGATCTACCTGATAGAACCTTATAATCCCAAGCGGAAAATGACGTTTTAGAATGAGAAGGTTCTATCTGCATTTGCCCGATTTGTTTTACCTCAACTTGCAAATTTAAAAGAATTTTGATCATTTACATTTAGAGTACAATTAGGGTATCTGTAAAGGTAATATATGAGCGAGAACTGTTACACACATATTGTTTACTATATGGAATGCAAAAACTTTGAAGCTCAATATCTTAAAATCATTTAGAACTCAGATAGAACCTTAGAATTCCAAGGTGACAAGTTGAAGTAAGATGAGGTAGGCGAAGTCTTCCTCGTGTATATTACAAAATATGCAAGTATTGTCAACATCCATGAATTTAGATAAAGCTACTTTGCAAGGGTTAATTTTGTGAAGTATTTGAAAAATGCGCTTCTTTAACTACTTGTATGTTACACGTTTCGACGTCAGCAATCAATCAGGAAGTGAAGGAGGGAATCCCGCCGAACAAACATGAGTGAGTATTTGTTTGGTTACTTGAAAGCATTTTAAAAGGCAGTCTAAACGCCTTTTGTTGTGTCAGTAAATATCAAAATTTCCAACATCTCCGTTTTGAGATTCAATTTAACAAATCTCGTTATGAATCAAACTAAACGTATCGGATTTCAAAATGTTTTGAACTAAATAAGCTTCGTAAATTGATTCACTCAAATCACCTCAAGCTGGCGTTTCCAGCTCGTCAAATTAAAGTGACACCTTTTTATTTTTATTTTTTTTAAAGCAATTGTAAATGTCTTCATGAAAGTGTAATCTTCAAGGCTAAACATCTACAAGCCTGCCGTATTTCCATTAAACATGAAGGTTTTTGCAAAATATAATGGTTAGTGTGGCTATTTTGTTTTATTAGATCAGTTAGAAGTAATAAAATTACTTTAATAAAATTGTAAAGTTTACTGACTGAAAGTATAGGCTACTATAACATATAACTATTTAGTTGTTTACATATGATATTGCTTTAATTTGCATACATGCTTTTTAAGCTGTAAAATGAAAGCCTCAGTTTGGTGTGGAGTTATCATTATGCAAATATCAAGAAAATCATTAGATTTGTTTGATTCGTAGATTATGTAGGCTATTTTAAAAACTGATATTATATAAGAACCAGGGACGATTTTAGGATTTTCATTTTAGGGGGGCTCAGCTCCTTATAAGGTAAAAAAAAAAAAAAAAAAATATATATATATATAAAAAGCCTAATATTACATTTATAAGTAGTAATTTAATAGTAATACACTTAAAATTGTTTGTTTAATATGGGTTGCATACTAGTATTTCACTGTATTACATAGACAGGCATAGCCATTTGAGTTCTGAATAAGCCAAATAGGCTCAACCCCCCTGTTTACTGTAGTAAAAACCACTTTTTATATTCTAGTGCATTTTTTGTTTCCATGTATTAAATAAATAAACTGCCACTTTTCTAATTAAATGACAAACATATAAATATATATTTAAGCTTACATGCTAATTCACATATTTCACGATCTGAATGATAATAATAAATAAGAAGTATTTTAATTAAATATTTTTAATACTAGACAACACTTGATGTTTCTATCTCTGTCAGTGACTCAGTGACAGTTAATACACGAGTACATTCTCTAAGTGGTTCTGTCACTGTGTTTAATGCTTTCTGTGCAAGACTGTATGGTATAGTTAATGCCACACGAACTGTAAGTTGTTTAATATTGGTAGGTCATTTAAAAAAAAAAAATAGTGAAATGTTCGTAAAGAGTTGCATTTTTTGCCGGAGGAAACAGCTGTGCTGATGAGGTGAACGCCGAGAAAACTCGACTGTTCCTCAGTGACATTGGGATACAGGTGATACAAGGTTATCTATATCCAAGAACTGCAAATAAGCAGATATTATAACAATTATCGATAAACACACACCTCGTTCTCTCGCTGTCCACGGCTGTGGTTTGCTGATCAAATGAAAAACAAAAGATGGGGAGGAGCCGAATTCTACCGCCGTTTTCTTGTCAAATTTAAAGGGGACTGAGGGCACTAATTTACTGTACAGTTTATGAGCTAATCGCAAAAGTTTAAGGTGGGCTGAGTAGAAATAAATAGGCCTAGCAACACCTATGATAAGAACTATTAATAACGGTAATTTTCCAAATGGAAAAAAGTTGGTTTGTTGGTTGTACACTAAATAATCAATAGCCTATTTGTTAAGTTTATGACGTGGCTCCATGCAGCACAGAGGCCATCAGCATCAGCGCTGGTTTGTGTCAACTTGTCTGTCAATCTGTGACCAGAAATATCCTTCTTCCATTCTGCTTCTTTGACAAAATACGTCTGTAGGCATGTGTGGTTGCACGTGTTACCGTCCCGCGAGTTATCAAATATGTGTTACAGTTGCACATTTAGGGGCTGATCACAGCGAACACGCTTTTCCGTTCCAAAAAAGCGAGGCGCACCACACCGCCTTTTATGTTGACACAAAAAAACCGCGGTGCTCTTTTTTTTTTTGTCACTAGGAAATGACTATGGCAAGCCGTTTTAACATTTAACCTATAACCCGTAGTATCTATTTGTTTGTTACTAGTACTTATTTTTTAGATACTACAGTATATTTTCCATTAAGCACTACTAGTTCTCTCACCCCAACAGAAACCCTGCCTCTGCTTTCATTTGATTAAAGAATGAAAAAGACGCGACTGACGTAATGCGCTTTTACCGCTCAGAGTTGACTTGTATTTCAACTGCGAGCACACAGCGCGCAACGGCAAAACGCGATAAATATACTAATATACTAATGGTTAATGTGGCTATCTAATTTGTTTTATTAGGTCAGTTGGAAGTAATAAAATTGTTAAAATCTATCATTTATAGCAGGGGTGCCCAAACTCGGTCCTGGAGGGCCGCTGTCCTGCATAGTTTAGCTCCAACTTCCTTTAACAAACCTGCCTGGAAGTTTCAGGTATACCTGGAAAGAGCTTGATTAGCTGGTTCAGGTGTGTTTAATTGGGGTTGGAACTAAAATATGCAGGACACCGGCCCTCCAGGACCGAGTTTGGACACCCGTGATCTATAGGGAAGATTGAGCACTTTGAAATCTTTCAAAACATATTGATGGAAATAATTATTTACTCTACTTAAATTATGTTACATAGTTGGCGACACGGTGGCTCAGTGGTTAGCACTGTCGCTTCACAGCAAGAAGGTTGCTGGTTGGAGTCCCGGCTGGGTCAGTTCTGTGTGAAGTTTGCTTGTTCTCCCTGTGTTTGAGTGGGTTTCCTCTGGGTGCTCCAGTTTCCCCCACAGTCCAAAGACATGCGGTGTTGGTGAATTGGAAAAACTAAATTGGCCGTAGTGTATGAGTGTGAATGAGTGTGTGTGGATGTTTCCCAGAGATGAGTTGCAGCTGGAAGGGCATCCGCTACGTGCTGGATAAGTTGGCGGTCCATTCCACTGTGGCGACCCCGGATTAGTGAAGGGACTAAGCTGAAATGAAAGTCAATGAATTACTAAATTTTATTTGTTTGTTTAAATTCAAGACATATAAATTGTTTGCAACAATTTTGCAGAATAGTTTTTTTTCAGTGCACTTTTAGAATGACTCAGTGCACTTTAGAATGACCACAGTCCAAAGACATGCGCTATAGGTGAATTGAATAAACTAAATTGGCCGTAGTGTGTGTTTGTGTGTGAATGCAAGAGTGTATGGGTGTTTCCCAGTATTTGGTTGTGTCTGGAAGGGCCTCTGCTGCATAAAACAAATGCTGGATCAGTTGGCGGTTCATTCCGCTGTGGCGACCCCTGATGAATAAAGGGACTAAGCTGAAGGAAAATGAATGAATGAATGTTAAATAGTTGATAAGTTCTGACCAATACAGTTGGGTTCCAGAAATAAAAACAGTTTTTTTAACCATAACAAACAAACCTTTAAGGATAGACCTATTGTAAGCTCTTAGGTCGTTGATGCTTCTGTTGGACCAATCTGTTCACATTAATTCAACTCACTTTTGATCATGTTTAATAACAGAATAGGGGCGAGACGGTGGGAGACTTTTGGGAGTAACTAATGAATTTACGTGCTGAATCCTGCGTGTTTTGCTTTTATGAATAAGGTATGCGCGCGGGCGCAAGTAAACATGGCGATGCCCATCGCCATGTTATAGATCATGATCAAGATCATTTATAAATCTTTTAAAGAACAATAACACTCACTTATATATTTTGTATTAAAACGGAAACGTATAATAAAAGGGATACATCTGTCATACAGCGCTATTGCGGCTGCGGTGCATCACGTGACAAACATGGCGCGTCGCCGCAAAAACATTAAGGGTGAATGTTCTAAAATAATGATCGCTTAACAAAACTCACTCCCGAGGCCAAATAGAATCTTTTAAACTCGCCAGTGAAAGGGTTCATAACAGTAGTGAAGCAGCGGTGGTATAGTTACTTTGCTCTTTGCATTGCAAGACTAAAGACATGTTTTTATTCACTTACCTTTTCTGGATCATTCATTTTTCCATCTGTTGTCATGTATAGCTGCACTGCAAAAAAGCTTTTCTTACTTAGTCATTTCATCTCGTTTCCAGTCCAGATATCTAAAAAATCTTAAATCAAGACTGGACAAGATAAATGGCAAGAGAAAATGAAGTGATGCTTAAAATTATGAGATTATATCTCATTACGATTATTTTTCTTACCCCATTGGCAAATACTTAACTTGTTTTAAGCAAACAATCGTTTCATTTTGAGGTGTTTTTTTCTGAAAACAAGACATAATTTCTTATGCTATTTCATGTGTCTAGTATGCGTCTTGATTTCAGATTTTTTTAGAATATTTGGATTGAAAACAGGACAAAACCGCTAAGTTTTTATTTTATTATTATTATTATTATAACAACTCTGGGATGTTCAAGGACAACGTTTGTGCACTTTCTAAAGATTATACTTTTAAAAACTAAACATACTTTTTGGTCACATCCATAACGCATGTTTATTTATTTCATTTAAAATCTAAAAAATGTTTACAGAATGATATTTTTCGTATCCCTTAACTCTGTGTTTAGTAGTTTTGGAAAATATAAACAGATGTTTCAATATAATGTTAACATGTACTTTCTCTGTGAATGTATGTTTTGAGTTTTGAGTGCTGGAATTGCTCATGAAATTACAATTAATGAAGTACTTGTCTTTGACTTCCATGACTGCACACGCATACTCAGACATATTTAGTTTAAGGTTGTGAGCTGATGGCCTGTGATTAGCATCAGCATTCATATCATTAAGACACAGATGACAGGGTGCATTGTCCGCCTGTAATGTGTAACTGTTCTCATCCACTGTCCTGAGTTTCTTACAGCTCTGATGTGGGTATAGTTCTATATGCCAACTGCGGGTCGCAATGCTGTTAAACCTGTTGCTAAGGAAAGAGTGAAGGCATGCATGACCACTGAATGTCATCAAGATTTATTGAACGAGGCATTTTTAGTCTAAGAGATGTTTGCTGGAACCCGTTAAGAGTAGGGTTAAAGGCAATGGGCATTCTCTGTGTTTTTACAACTGGCTCAGTCATGTGTGAATTTCTGCTAGATTGCTTTTGGTGCGAGTCTGCTGGATTCTGGGCTCTTAGAAAATGCAAAAAGATAGGGCAGTGGATAAATAGTACAAGAGCTACTTCATTATTAAGAACACACTTTTGGTAATGAGCTGTGACCCGGAGCTCAAGTCAACAGAAACGAGTGTAACGAGATGTGTTTATAGTGGAAAAACTATAAACTCAACCATGCAAATGTCAAATCAAATCACTTTTATTGTCACATCATCAGCAGCACGTGTGCTATGATGAGTGAAAAGCTTAGGTGCTGGCTCCAGACAGTGCAAAATACAGACAGTGTAAATACAACGACAGTGCGAAATACAGACCGTGCAGGATACAGACAGTGCAATATACATCAACATACTCACAGAAAAAACAAGACAATGTAAAATTGGCAATGTTGACAGCGATACGTAGGCAGTATTGTTTTAAGTATGGATTTGTTAAAGTGCAGTGCATGCTACATCTTTGGATGTTTGGATGTCAGGACGATTTTTTTGTTTTTGAAAAATGATCTCTTTTGCTTATAGGGCTGCATTTATTTGATCAAAATGCAGTAATATTGTGAAATATTATTGAGAATATGGAAAGAATATGAATAAAATGGGTAAAATGTGTACAATCCAGCTATTTGGGGTTTCTTAACTCTAAGTGAAGTTAATTTAGGAACTAATTTTGAGAGGATCATGTGCTTATGATTGACCATGGCTGGACCCGCATTAGCTAACACATGATTCTCCAATCAGATGATTTCTAAGTCACTATAAATAACTATAGTCTTCATACCACAGTCATTTTCGTCTTGAAGAATCCAACCCAGTCTCATTCTGATTAAGTACCTCTATATATGTTTTGGAGACAGCAAAATACGTCCCAGTAGCTACGTTTTTTTGCAATTTTTATTTTCACAAATCCACTAGAGGCCGCTCTGTACACTTTTTTTTTTTTAGATCTCAAATTCTCTCGCCAGTGCCATTGGCGCTGTCGACTGACTGACTTTTTGACTGACCAATCTGACTTTAGGTGCATTCGACTTCATGCAGCGCTGCGCAGATCGATCGAAATCTGTCTTAAAGCGGTGCATGCTGGTTAGAAATTTTGTCCAGATTGAACCTGCGGTCACACTAGAGTTTGAGCTTGCGAAATTCTGTCGTACGGAGCTGTGAAAAGGGACGGGGTTAAACAAGATGATTAGACATTAAAAAAAAGCCAGCGACTGGTCCATGTTTTAAATTTCTGTCCAGAGAGGTCATGTTTTGAACCTCGATTGGTCTCACACAGTCAAGTGATGCAATTTCGCAGGTCAGAGTTCACAAAGCTTGAACTTTGCACCGCAGCGACTTGCGAAACTTGACGCATGACATTGCGATTCCGGCCTGACGCATTCGCGTGCGTATGAAGGGAAGTCTATGGGGAGAAAAGTCCAGTGTGACCGCAGCTTGCGTCGACGCCACGTGACTGTCACATGTGGCGTCAAAGTACAGCGACAGGCTCCGAGATCAGACTGATTTAGCCCGTGCAGCATCTGAAGAGCGACTGCACGAGCTCTGATGACGACACCGATATTACACGATTGGCCGAGTTCACTGCATGACAAAAACCACGTGTGTTTCGGGTTTATTACTGGACAACTTCTGTCTCACGAATTTCAAAACAAACAATTAACTTTTCATACCATCTCTATCTTGTACACATCATGCTTATTAAAAGACTACAAATATTTTACTGCAGTAATCATCTTTTGTTCAATAATCTGGTTATAAGGGCTAGATTGTTTGCACAGGTTTATTTTCAACCTTTTTTATACAGACTATTTACTGCATTCAGCTCCATGAACAATTTAAATGATATATTTTAGTAAATAACCTAAATATTAACTCAAATAAGTCTTACAGACTTGAAATAAAATAATTATCATCATTGATCCTGCCACCCTAAAGGTTTCTTAACAAATTAAGTTAAATAACTATTTTATTAAATAATTATACAATGATTTTTAGGATTATAAAATATATATATTTTATTTCCTGTCTAGCTGTTTATACCTGGTCTTTCTGGGAAACTTCTACTTAAAGTGTAGCTCACTTATTTTAGGAATGTCCTTTTGTTCACTCTTTTTGGATTAAAGTGCTTTTTATAAAATGCTTTCATTATCCAAAATAATCTTAATCATTGTTTAAGACTTAATCAAACACCTTGTTTTGGCTTTTGCATTAATATAAATAGGAAAGTTTTATATCTATAAATGTAAATAAATGTAAAGCCCTTTTTAGTATATTCAAACAAGAAATATTAGCCTAGAGTGATGTTTAAACTCCTAGAATTTGTGCTTATTGCTTTGTATTTAATAGGCCTATTCGTTTTTGTTTATATTACCCTCTTGTTTCCCCTTATTTCTCTCATGCGTTTGTAATATATTTAATTCATAAATTGTTTAAAAATGAACTGTAGTTTGTAGAGACTGTATTATTTGTCTTATTTGTAAATCTTTTGTTGTTATAAATAAAAAAAAAAAAAATGATGATGACGCCATGTGATCGGTCATCATGACTGCTGCAACTTTGAACCCCGAAGTGTCTGGCTGTCCGGCTTGACAGCTCTGTTTTCAACTCCGCCCCCGCCTGCGCTAATCTCGTTGATCACCGGCTGCAGCTGTTCTTCATGTCAAACACACCTAATAACTTGCAGCACATTGAACCACATGACCATTTTTTTAAAAAGCCATACCTTTAAAAAAGTTTGTCAAATATGCATAATCATCATTTTAGTTGAAATGAAACATTCTGAAATTAAGTTAAATGCTTTAGTTCAGGGGTGCCCAAACTCGGTCCTGGAGGGCCGGTGTCCTGCATAGTTTAGCTCCAACTTCCTTCAACACGCCTGCCTGGAAGTTTCTAGTAAACCTTGAAAGAGCTTAATTAGCTGGTTCAGGTGTGTTTAATTGTGGTGAAAACTAAAATATGCAGGACACCGGCCCTCCAGGACCGAGTTTGGGCACCCTTGCTTTAAGCTGCAGTCACACTGGACTTTTCTCCTCATAGACTTCCATTCATACGCACACAAATGCATCAGACTGGAAACACAAGCTTGTACGGCAAGTTTCGCAGTTCGCTGCGTTGCAAAGTTCAAGCTTGGTGAACTCTGACCTGCAAAATCGCATCATTTGACTGTGTGAGACCAATCAAGGATCAAAACATGACCTCTTTGAAATTTAAAATATGGTGTCTAATCATCTTGTTTAGTCCCGCCGCTTTTCGCAGTGCCATACTACAAAATTTCGCAAGCTCAAACTCCAGTGTGACCGCAGCTTTAGTTGTAATTCTGCCTCCTTTTCCCTTGTCATGAGCACCACATAAGTAAAAATTGGCTCAACTTACCCCATTCTCCCCTAATTGTAGCCACTTTGTTAACTATTAGGATAGGTTGCTACTGCATATTAGGTCCACAACTGTCATCTGAATCTACGTTTGAATTGAATAAGCTAAATTGGCCGTAGTGTATGTGTGTGAATGAGTGTGTATGGGTGTTTCCCAGTACTGGGTTGCACCCGGAAGGGCATCCGCTGTGCAAAACATATGCTGGATAAGTTGGCGACCGTTCTTCTTTGGTGACCCCTGATAAATAAAGGGACTAAGCTGAAGGAAAATGAATGAATGTATAGTTTTTTTATATTAATAATAATACAATTAATCAACAACCAAAGTCAGCCAGTCTAGCTAAATCAAAACTTTAAAAAGTTATTCCTATTATTAATGTAATTAATAATATACATCTAATAATATAAAGTATTATTATTAATGTTACTATACATCAGATTTTACAGTACTTTCCAACTAAAACCTGAATTTTTAGGCATTTAGTTTACACATAAATGTTTTTTTTTCCAGCGCTGTCAAGTAGCCAATCAGAGGCATTGGATGAGTCACCGCTGAAACATCGGAGTTTCATTGATTGCGCACGTGCTGCTCACTGCCTGAATTATGCGCACACGTGATTTCTCGTCAATTGACACTAAGTGGAATGATGTAAGTAAAATATTAATTTCATAGTCTGTTATTATTGGACGATGTTTGTCTGTAGCCAGATTTTGATGTGTCATTTTACCAAACATTTATACTGTAGGCTATATGTAACTAATGTTTTTTTGTTATAAAATCACAGCCTTCTCTGTAATTGTTTAGTTTTTATTTCATTTTCTTCCTTATAATACAGTAGACTGTACATACGATTTTGTTTAGTTGTATGTTTGGTAAGATTTTGTAGTCTGATTGAGGTAGTATAATTGATTAAACTGGTTAAAATTTGACAACAATTAAGATCCTTTTAACGTGGCACTTTAAAAATCCCTCATAAAGGTGAAGTTTGTTCTCAGAAGTGAACTTGTTTGAGTGTAACATTACTAATGGAGATCGAATTCCTCCTTTTTGTTTATCAGTCATCATGAAAGCACTGTACCAGTAACACACATTTAAAAATGCAGATCTATAATTGCATTTCAGCATGTGAAAGTCTAGCTTTGACTTTTCCATTTGCCCAGCGGACCAGTAACTTGAAATAGGATGTGGAGAAACAATATTGATCAGAATCGTTACACTGATAATATCATAATTTCATAAAAGCACCACTGGCCTTAAAGCATTCGGGTGTTTTTTGGAGATAATTAAATGCTGCTTTACAGTATTCATGAAGCTTTTAAAGGTGAAGTGTGTCGTTTTTATACCATTATCAGTATCAGCCAGAAATGCTGTTTTCATGGCTGTCATTAGTCTTGAAGAATATGGGTTTGCATGCTTTACCATTTTTATAAGGGAATCACCCTAGTATGTTGAGGAATGTAAAACAGGAATGTATTATTTTTTCGTTCTTAACCTATTTTACAAAAATCAGCAAATTCAAAATTGTTACAAAGTAATTAATATGCATAAAAAATATAAAAACAAATAAATAGTCAAATTGATAAGATATACTCTTTATCTTTGAGGACAGAAATATATGATTGTTCATTTAAAACTAGCCTGTCTAGCTAAATCACAAATTTAAAAAATGATTTACATAATTAATGAAATATTATTATTATTAGTTGTAGCAGTAGTATATTTATATTAGGCATGGGCCGGTATAAGGTATGATATATATGTTATAACCTCGGACAAATATATCACGGTTTCATGGTATTGTGATTTCTGCTCTAATAAGTTCTTTTTAAATGTCTGGTTAAAAAAACTTTTTCCACCCTAAAAATAGTTCAATGTGTAAAAATACTTTTTTTCACATTGAACACAATATTCATTCATTAATTTTCTTTTCAGCTTACTCCCTTTATTAATCCGGGATCACCACAGCGGAATGAACCGCCAACTTATCCAGCACGTTTTTACGCAGCAGATGCCCTTCCAGCCGCAACCCATCTCTGGGAAACATCCACACACACTCATACACTACGGACAATTTAGCCTACCCAATTCACCTGTACCACATGTCTTTGGACTTGTGGGGGAAATCGGAGCACCCGGGGGGAAATCGGAGCACTACCTACTGTGCCACTGCGTCACCTGAACACAATATATATATATATATTTAAGAAACATTTGAAGTATGAAAATAACATGCCAGACTAAATAATTAAATAAATTATTGTTGACATCTGCTGTCGTCATTAGATTCAAAAACACAGTTTACTTCTGGAGATAATTGTCCCCTAATAAACCTATTTAAATAGTCTTAACACTCAAAAAAAAAAAAACGTACATAATAGGAACGGTATAACAGAAAATCTTTGTGGTTACAAAACCTAAACTTTTCCAAACCGTGGTAAACCTTGAAACCGGTTATTATCCCATGCGTAATTTATGTACAGTATTACTACTAATTAATACTATACCCCTTTATTAATCTGGGGTCGCCACAGCGGAATGAACCGCCAACTTATCCAGCATTTGTTTTACGCAGCGGATGCCCTTCCAGCTGCAACCCATCTCTGGGAACTTCCACACACTCATTCACACTCATACACTACGGACAATTTAGCCTACCCAATTCACCTTTACGCATGTCTTTGAACTGTGGGGGAAACCGGAGCACCCGGAGGAAACCCACGCGAACGCAGGGAGAACATGCAAACTCCACACAGAAACGCCAATTGACCCAGCCGAGGCTCGAACCAGCGACCTTCTTGCTGTGAGGCGACAGCACTACTGCGCCACTGCGTTGCCAAAATCAGTAATAATAATATAAATTATTATTATTATTTATTTATTTATTTATTTATTTATTTTATCTGCCAAATGTGTACACATATAACATGCTCTAAATCAGCATTTCTCAGCCACATTCCTGGAGGACCACCAGCTCTGCACATTTTCCATGTTTCCTTAACCAAGCACACCTGATTCAGATCATCAGCTCATTAGGAGAGACTGAAAGACCTGTAATGGGTGTGACCGATAAAGGAGACATCCAAAACATGCAGTGTTGGTTATCCTCCAGGAATGTGGTTGAGAAACACTGCTCTAAATAGTATTTTACAAGCACCACATCCGAATAACTCGACTCTACATATTAATCTGGCATATGAAAAACATTTTAACATTTAAACAAGCATGGGGAAAAATTAGACACTTCAGCTGTGAAGACAGGAATGCTTTATTGTTTTTTTTCCCACATCACTTATTTATTTTCGCCAAGCGCCATCAATACCTCAACATTTAAACATCCTGCTGTCTGCTGCTGAGTGTGAATTTCATTTGCAATGTTCTAAACAGATTTGTCATTTGCTTCAGTGTATTAAACTACAATCCAGTCTGTAATGAGCATAAATCATTTTTTCTTAATACGAGACAGTGAGGTCTACTTGAATGAATTGCAGATACATAACTCTCCTCAGGGGAGCCGGCCTGAAAACCTGCGCCACGTCGTTTGCTATAACTTTTCACTCGAGTGTGGCCTTTGCAATGAGTGTCCTTGGGGCGGCGGAGCTTTCATGAACCTGCATTTATTAAAACTTTCCAGGTCCTATTTGCATAAACAGAAACGGGTTAGTTCAGACTTAATTGAGTTCATGGCGGTGGGTGGCAGGGGTCTGGAGTGTTTCTCTGAATTCCAGTCATGCTCATCTGCTCGACGTATGCGCTTAATCACTGTCATTGAAAGTCAAAGACAAACAGCTCTCCAAACTCCTCTCCTCAGGCCTGAGAGGAGGATCACACTCCTAAAGTTCAACAGCTGTGATGCGCTGCTTATTTTAGACGGTACATGACAAATCTGATGATTCAGTTGTGGGGTTGTGTGTCTTTTTCAATCCGAGATTTGAGAAAATGGCTGTATTTCTAAAACAGCACCAAAATAGTTGTGAGGCTTGGTAAAAGAAAAGTTGATACTTTGATTTTTAATCTGTGCTCAATTTAATAAAAACAATATTAATTGGGGAATTAGCATACATTTACCATGGCATCATTTTCAATATGCTTCTGCAATTTCACAACATTTATTCTTGGAATCTCAAAGATTCTCATTAGGGTTAAGATCTGGACTCTGTGGTGGCCAATCCATGTCTAAAAATTATGTAAAAAAAGAAAATCCATTGATGGAATAACCTGGTCATTCCGTATATTCAGTCAGTTCAGTTCGGTACGGTATGGGTCACCTTTATCAGACTTGTGTCTCCACTGCCAAATGGTACCAATGGAACCCTTATAGGGGGTGTTGTGTATGACAGAAAGTTCTCGCTCGAGAAAATGTAATGCTATACGGGTCATTCACATATCATCAGGGTTGGATTAACCAATGGGCATTATGGGCACAGGCCTAGGGGACCGTGCACACTTGGGACCCCTGCGAGGGGGGGGGGACCTCGTTGGAATAAGCTAGTTGAGTGATTCCCGCCCATCACCGTTTGATTGACAGAGACAACATAACTAAAGAGAGCGACAAATCTGAGTGGCGTAGCTTGTAAAGCGCATAACAACATGTTTTGACGCGATCGATCATGTACCTGGTTCGAATCCAGCATCTGATGAACACATTCTTCTTTTTCCCCCACTACATATCAAATTTTGCCTACTCTTCATCACGAGGAAGACAAGTAGGAATCGTTAATAAGTGTGTGTATTATGGAAGACTCAGATTCATAGAACTGGATTGGAGAGGTGTTATATCCAAACCATATGCATTATAAGTTAAATGTAGAAATTATACATTAAAAATACCCTTAAATATAAATGTTTAATACTGCTTCAGTGGACTTGATCAAGTATATTAAAATCCATTAATTTTCACTAGTTGTATTAGTATTTTTTTTATTAAAGTGTGCTTTAAATGCTTTAAAAATAAGTTAAATCTTTGTAGACTAGAAATATATGTACTGTATATCATTTATTTTAAAAATGCGGGCAATACATTATAGATTAATTTTATAAAAAAATATTAAATTCATCTTATTTTTTAATTCAACTATAGGGCTGCGGCCAGGTAGGACATTGTGCCCAGGGACCTCTGAATTCTTAATCCGGGCCTGCATAAACTACAAAACAGATCCTTAATACACATAAATAAGCCTACTTGTGTATAAATGTTAATAACTATCTTTCTATGAACATGATTTGATTATAGCTGCGGATCAATGATAATGCGAAATAGCCTACTGTAATGTCTGTGATTATATAAAATAAAAAAAAAACATATATATACACATACAGAGCCTTACAGTCTCTAAAATGTTACTGATTACAAAAAAATAAATACCCAAACCATACGTTAAGGTCTTATTGGGTTCATAAACGATACAAAACATATACAGTTAGTACAAACCTCTCATTTTTATTCTTCACCAGCACATGTAGCGTTAAAATCTTATTAAAAAGTAATTCCTTCATTCCGATTTGACAATAGTCCAAAAGTCGATGATAGTAATTAAAAATGTTTGTTCATGTTTTAGGTTGCTGAAAGATGGTATGGTTCACTTTTTTGAGAGTGGAAACGGATATAAAAGTGTACTGTACCCCTCAGTGGAAATGGGCCATAAGGCAACATGACTGTTTAGTAGAGCTGCAAGATTCTGGCTAAAATGAGAATCACGATTTTCTCATGATTCTATAGATGTAAAATAAAGAATAATATGAGTAGGCCACTAATATTGTTATTTCTCAAGCATATGATAAATCAACAATATTAATATTATATGTAGGTCTACTGTTAAAATGCTAAATTTTGAATAGACTTTGAATGGTGGACTTGAACAGACTTTAAATGTGTCCTGGTCATTAATGCACATTAAAGTGATGACATCAGAATACAACTATTCATAATTGTGAAGTTGAATTATTATGTTTGAGACATATGCTTGCAATCTGTCATTGACAACATTAATAGACCATTTATTTCACTGGTAAAATCAGACATTTGTCGTTATCAGATTCCCTCTTGCACTATATTCAACATTATATAAGCTAGAGTAGTTGCACTCACACTGTTAAACATTTATTCTCATGCACAACACTCTGTGTTCGCTATGAAAGAAAAACATATTAAATGGTTGTCGCAATCATCACTCTAAAATGCGATATGATTATTTAAATGATGTGCGCGCTTTCGGTTTCATTTTCACTGCTAAGTGCGCTTTATACTTCCCGCGCGGCTCCCAAACGATCACCCTGTGCCACAAACTGAATGTTATTTACAACTTTATTACCTGTTATTCACAGCCTATGCAGGTTCTGTTCACTAAAGTAGACATCATTCATAGGCGCGCGCCCACCCTATCTTTTTAATTATTATTATTTTTATTTTGTAAATATGTACAAACTTAGTACAAGATAATACATCTCACAACAATTATGAACAAAATAAAAATAAATAAAATAAAATGAGAGAAATTATCTCAGTAATACAAAGTATAAACAAAATAGGTACAAAAAATAGGTAAGATAATAAAGCTTTTCAGTTTTTTTTTTAATGTTACATAGTGTAGTACCATATTGTTTAATCTCCTTTATAAAATGTTCACAATTTGGCTTAGCTTTGGCCCATTTCTTGACATGAATATGGTATTTTTCAAGTAATAATATCAGTTTTATAAGAAAATACGCTGTACTTTTTGAATCAATTCCATCTTTTACTAAAGCAAATATGACATCATATAACCCAATTTGTATTAGTGTACCAAATGTCCTTGAAATAAAGTTAGAAACATCAATCCAAAGTAATCTGGAGTATACACATTGAAAAAACAGATGAATAACAGGTTCTTTAACAATACCACAAAAATCGCAAGTGTTTTCTCTATCAACTTCAAACCGTTCAAATAACTCTTTTACAGGATAAATTCTGTGTAAAATTTTAAAAGATACCCGTCTTACTTTCATTTATTCATTTTCTTTTCGGCCCTTTATTAATCTGAGGTCGCCACAGCGGAATGAACCACCAACTTATCCAGCACGTTTTTACGCAGCGGATGCCCTTCCAGCAGCAACCCATCTCTGGGAAACCCGTATTACTTTATTACTTATAAAAAATGTATTTGTTAGTAACCATACTTTCTTCCACTCAATGTTTCCAAATTTTTATTACCAGAAGAATGTTGGAGATGGTATATTATTCTTTTTTTAATACATTTCTAATATATCCATTACTACATTTATCTTTAACAATGTTAATATCACCAATAAATAAAACATCATCACTTGTCTTTGGCTGTTGGTCCACATTGTATATGAAATTACACAACAGTGATACGCGCCCGCCCTATCTGTCGTAACGGCTCACGGTCAGCTCACTTCACGTGTGATTTCGCAGCCACGAATACATCATTACATGAAGACAGAAATGACATATTTGGGTGAATTATACCTTATAAATACAGTATGTGACTCTTTTTAACACTATTTGGAGGTGTCCACGTAGCTGAACAACGTATGTAAAACAATGTGAAGACTTATGCGGCCGCCTTTGCTTCTCTCCAGAATCGTAGAAATGCTGGAATAAGATCGTCTACAGGGTCGAATCGAGATCGCAATCTTTTTTCGATTAAACGTGCAGCTCTACTGTTTAGTCCCAATCTCTTGAGATCCCTTCACATTGTGCATGTGGAAATGTTCTTTCCTTCACTATTAAACAGCCTTGAGTTCCACTGTTGATTTTTATGAATTGATTTCTCCAGACGATCTCATTCGTTCAAGATTTTTCACACTAAATTTATGGTTCCCCAATATCCTTTCGGTTTTTAATAATGTGTTGGACAGTTCTTAACCCAATTTAAGTAATTTCAGCAGTCTCTTTAGATGCTTGATGCATGCCAAAAAATTGATTCTTCGGAAACTCTTCTTAAAATTTTTTCCACGATCACAAGGTGTGTCTTCCGCAGGGCCTTGCCGCCCAACCCAATGTGCTCACTTTCATCCGCGAAACCCAACCCACCCCCCACCCACCCCGGTCCCCACTTTCATCCGCGACAACCACCCCTCCCCCCTCACTTAATGAACCGGTCATTTTCGTTTTCACTTTCGGGTTGAATACGGCGTGATAGTCCTTTGCCTAGAGCGGCAGTTCAGCTTGCTCCGGCCCTGGTCTTCCAACATTGTTGTTTAAGACATGAGAAGATACTCTCTGCATCAGTTAGGCTTAAATAACTTCTTACCAGCTGAAGCAGTCATCCATGCAATAATTATCAAATGGGAAGTTCCAGGGCCGGATTAACCAATAGGCATTATGGGCACAGGGCCAGGGTCCCGTGCGCACTTTGGGCCCCTGCGAGGGCGGAAACATTTTTGGAGTATCTATTTAGGCTAAGTGCAAATAGTGCACCTCGTTGGAATAAGCTATTTGAGTGATTTCCGCCCATCATTGTTTGATTGACAGAGAAAACATAACTAAAGAGTGCAGTGTGAGTGGCGTAGCTCATAAACTGCATGGCAGCATGTTTAGATGTGATCGATCATCAACCCGTTCGAATCCAGTGTCTGATGAACTCATTCTTCTTTTTTAGAAAGGAATATTTTCTAAATATTAGAAAGAAAATATTTTTGTTTAAAAATGAAAATAATGAAAATGTGATATAAAGTCACAGGTGGCTCGTGGGTATTTAATAAGGTTTAGCTTATTTCATGTGTGTATAAACAGCATCTGTATAGTTATTTTAAACATTCTATAAACATTTGTTTTCCACCTAGTGTTAAATGTTAACAACATCCTAATATAACTAATTTGTATTTACAATGAATACCCTTTAAAATATTTATTTTTAGTACTGCTTCAGTGAACTTGAACAAGTATACTAAAAACCATTAATTTTCACTAATTTTATTAGTATTTTTTTTATCAACGTGGGCTTTAAATCTTTTTAAAATAAGTAAAATCTCTGTAGACTATAGATTTGTAGACTGTATATCATTTGTTTAAAAAATGCGGGCAATGCATTATAGATTAATTTTATTAAAAAATATTATATTATTCTTACTTTAATTCAACTATAGGGGTACAGCCGGGTAGGGAGCCCAACAAGACAATGTGCCCAGGGGCCTTTGAATTCTTAATCCAGGCCTGAGAAGTTCTTACCTTTTTTTTTCTAAATCTAGTTGAAAAGGTGATATTTTTAGACAGGCAATCTAAATTATATTTGACTTTCCATGGTTAACGTTCATGTGTAATTATGTGTTGTTGTATAGTATTAAGAATAGCGAAATGTTCTTAGTTTGATGATATTTTATCTCTAAAGGCCATTGCACACTGAGTCTGAATTTTTTGCAGGTTTCATCTGTCATAAAAGAAAATTCATATCGGTTTAAATTTTTACATCTGTATAAATTGTTTCAAGAGTTCACACTTAGCTGATGATTGCTAATAAAGCGTGTTTGGCATGCTGTCCCGAGAGAGCCCTGAGCTCAGATTAACCTTGAGCCCGGGGCTCCCTCCCGTTTGGAGGGCGAGAGGAGAGTTTGAGCTCAGGTGGTCTCGAGAACTCCCCTGCTGTGAACTGCTGGGATAACTGACTAAAAGTTGTCTTAGAATGCTATTTTGATTAGTCAATTTACCTATGGTGCCTGTCTTGAACGGTGGGAGGAAATCGAAGAACCCGGGGAAAACCCATTCGAACATGGGGAGGACATGCAAACTCCGCACAGAAACGCCAACTGGCCCGGAGAGGAACGGACCAGTGGCGTTCTTGCTGTGAGGCAACAGTGCTACCCACTGGCCACCGTGCCGCCCTATCGGAGAAGGGGAGGAGTAGGGGTGGAAGGAGGGATTCTTCAAACGAAGATGACTGGAGCAAAAAGCTCTGATAATTTATAATGTGTCAGTGTTCATCTGATTGGCGCAATATGCCGAGTTAATGCAGTACCAGCTGTGTTCAATCATAAGCATGTGATCCTCTCGAAATTAGTTTATAAATAAACGACACTTCGAGAGGTGTTTGGACTTTTCAGAGCTACTTATCTTATAGTGAAAGCCAAAGTCCAGAATGCTTTCACTCTATGCAAAGAGCACAAAGAAATTGTATAATATGAAGACTGTGAGAATGTGACATGGAGAATGTGACATGGTGGAGGAGTACTGCTGTAGACTACTGCATGCTGGATTCAATGCCTGGCTCTCACCTTTTCATGCTGCTGTTAGGTCTGTGTGTGGGTCCATACCTTTGACTGCTAGTCTCTGTTTACTATTAATTCGTTCAGAGAAATATGCGCAGCAAAGTGTCAAAATGCAACCAATATCCTGAAATAAACTTTGCATTTCGGGATAATCCCACGCATAAGGAGGTCAACTGCCCTTCGTCTCTATGCAGTGGATTGAATTGACACAATATTTACTTTTTCTTTTTTGAAAAAGATAGAAGACAAACTGCTTCAATTTGCTTTGAATAGTTTTGCAACAGATGAATTAATATGCATAGCACTCCGTGTACACATTTTTCAAACGAATATGAAAAAACACATATGAAAATGTTGAACTTCAGTGTGCAAAGACCTCAATATTGCATGATAACACTGTTAAAACAGCACCGTCGTGTCATATGCACTTACCATTTGTAATCCAAAGATGATGTTTGTTACCCCCAAGAAACACAAACCCTGTCTTCGCTGAATATTGCAATTAAATGTCTTCAGTTAAGCAATTTCTTTTTGATAAGCTCTTTAAGCTGCGTTGAGTGCTGCAGTGTGTGTTGTATTGAGTGGGCTCCGATACTATTTCAGTCAATCCACTTTTTTTCAGCTGTATGAAATCATTTCCTCCACCGCCAGTGAAATGACTCATTTACTAACTCTCTCATTACTACCAAACTCAATTTCTCTGCTTCCCACTGGCAACAAAAAAAAGCTTTCACTTTTCTTCCCATTAAATCAGGGAATTCAGGTTATTTCTATTATGAGGCTGAGAAGATGTATTATACGTCGATATTTGTTTAGAGAAGAATTGCCCCGCGTCACTGGGTGAAATGATCCCTGCTTTGAACAGCTCAATTCTGCTTTGTGTGAGCGCACCGTGAGGAGTTGAATATGCCTCGTCTGATAAGTGTTAAAGGGGAACCCTGGATATTAAGACTCAAATGGTTTATTCGTTCATTCATTTTCATTTTCATCAAGGGTCGCCACAGCGGAATGAACCGCCAACTTATCCAAAATATGTTTTTTACACATTGGATGCCCTTCCAGCTGCAACCCAGTACTGGAAAACTTCCATACACACTCATTCACACACATACACTACGGCCAGTTTAGTTAATCCAATTCACCTATAGACTGGGAGAAACCGGAGCACCCGGAGGAAACCCACGCCAACACGGGAAGAACATGCAAACTCCACGGGTAAATGCCAACTGACCCAGCCGAGACTCGAAACAGCGACCTTCTTGCTGTGAGGTGACAGTGTTAACCACTGAGCCACCGTGTCACCTCAAATGGTTTAACATAAATTATGTTTCCTACTGAAATATGTCTGGCTGCAGACTTGCACATGGAATCTCAGACATGCAGTTTCAGACACTTGCACTCAAATAGAGCTAGTGACTTCACTGGGTAGAGTTAGGGGTGGGGTTAGGTGTACAGTATATATTAAAAGCATTGCATGCAGTTTCAGCTTGCATGTGGAGCTTGCAGCACACCCTTCTCAAATATGTAGTAGTTAGCCCATGAAAGCAACACAGGCTCAATGTGAATACGTACCCCGTATACATTTCTGGAGAGCACGAATTATGTAGCCAGAGGTACATATGGCTGCATGTCTTTTTTCAAACAAAGGCTAAAGCAGGTCGCAAGTCGGCGGCTGTCCGCGGCGCCCAGCCACGACTCAGGACACTGTTCATATTTCTGTCGCGCCACAGAGCGCCATCTGATTAGTTTCGTTTTAAATAGCCTGCAAATGTGCGCGTCTGGTGTGCGATACTTTCAACTGTCATGTGCGCGCTGTGTCGCGGCGCTGAGCGGCGCATCCGGTGTGTGACGGCCTTAAGGGGCGGTATGACGCCGCCGATGGCTTTTGTTTTTTTTTTTTGCGCCACCAGCTGACCACTTACCTCCAAATGGATGGCTTTTCCGCTGTTACCAGTTTGCTCAGTAGCTCGCCATGTACCTCAACGGACTTGAAACGCAGAGCGGAGTTGACCTCAACAACAGGGTTCGAGTCCAGACCAGTTCCAGAAAGCGGGTAAAACAAAAACAAAAGGCAAAAAATTAAATAAACAAGTAAATAACAGTGAGAATGTGGTAAAATCTGAAAACGTGGTAAAAATAAGGCAGCTTTTCTTTTTCTAGATTGCTTTTAAATAAACTATCGATTGGGTTTAAGGAAGGGGTGAGTGGGGGTATCGGTCTCAAAAAGCGTACACAGCGGCCTCTGGTGAATTCTCGACAACAAAAAACGGCAAAAAACATAGCTCCTGGGATATATTTTGTGCTCTCCAGAAATGTATACAAGGGTATGTATCCATAATGAGCCTGGGCTGTATGAAAGTTTTGTTATATGAAAAAAAAAAATCCTCATCTTTGCGCTATGTGGGCTACATATTTATACCATATATACATATTTACAAGTGCATGACGTCTAATGGATGTGGCTGGTTTTACCGCAGCTCAAATTAAAATAGAAAATATGAATATAAAGCCACATCATGCAATTGATTTTTAGTCATAGAGTAATGCGAGGCAGTGTATGTCTTCTCTACCATCAATTTTTCCCTACAGAAAGTCTAAATATTAAGTGAAATATATGCTGTATTAAGAACTTTTATTGCAATACAATTATTAGAATACTTACAAATTTCATATTTAATGTATTTTTTATAGTTGAAATAAAAATGAAACATATAATTATCATTATTGTTATTATTATCTGCCAACTTCTTCATTCATTCATTTTCCTTCGGTTTAGTCCCTTTATTCATCCAGGGTCACCACAGTGGAATGAACCGCCAACTTATCCAGCATATGTTTTACACAGCGGATGCCCTTTCAGAAACACCCATACGTGCTCATTCACTCACACACACACACACACACACACACACACACACACACACACACACACACACACACACACACACACACACACACACACACACACACACACACACACACACACACACACACAACAGCCAATTTAGCTTATTCAATTCACCTATAGCGCATGTCCTTGAACCAGTAACCTTCTTGCTGTGAGGCGACAGTGCTAACCACTGATCCACCATGTCACCCCAACTTTTTTAATTGCAACATTTTTTAAATGTCATTTTTTTTTCTAATAATATAATTAGCCGCTTTTCTGGACAATAACTAAAAAAAAGTTGTTTCCTCATGAAATTGGGCTGGTATTTACAGCAAAGTCTCTCAGTTGTAATAAATTCAGACATGTTCAGAAACTGGCATGTCACTAAGGCTATATTAAAATACAGTAATGTTCCTAAAGGGGTCTAAAAATTTGATAAATAAGTTGAATATTGTCAGCATTAGCTACGTGTTCGCTAGCTACTAAGGCTATCTACCTTCCCTTTTCTTTTCTTTGTACTTTAGGATTAACATTTTGGCTTGATTCATTTTTATTTTATTTTATCAAATTTTTATTTTTGTTTAAAACAACAAGATGTGATTTCTGTATTTTCATTATGTAAGGATGGCAGAACATTGGTGCATTGGGGCTCTTCTAATTTTTGAGTTATTATTAAAGTGGTGGTCCAGAGTGTAATTTAAGGCTTAGTTGTGTTTATAAGATGCAAAGCAATGTGTACTCTTGACGAGGACACAGCTGAACCTCACGCCTGCTTTCTAAAATAAAATCTGACAAGTGTCTTTCACATACATTTGGGTTATAAGGAGGGCTAGACAGAATCTGCAGACATTTTTTTGCTATTTCTGCGGAGAATTTAGTAAAAAATCTGCGGATTTATGCAGTATGATTTATAAATAAAAACTTCTGAAATACAAAAATATTACATTTTTAACTTTTGTTTACTGTTTGTAATGCAAATTCAATTAGGCTTATTTTGGTAAGTCAGGTTTATTAATGGCGGAGTCTGTTTCATGAATCAAATTTACAATAGCTCAAACTCAGTTACTCTGCCAACTTATGCTGATCAACAGAAACAAAAAATATATAAAAATTTAGTTGAAATGTTATAGTTTGTGTTTGATTCGTTTGCAATAAGATGTTTGAATTTAATTGTATTATCGTTTTATTCTAAAAGATGTTTGGTGTAAGTATATTTACTATTAAGTGACTATAAAATTTTAATCATTATTAAGAGGTTAAGTGAACTAAAATGACATCAAATTACGACAGGCGAATGTTAACATTACTTTGATTTAGCTTGAACTTAAGACTTAGCCTGAGAGTTAACCTGCGCTGGACCGGGCTAGTTTCCCAGCATAAATTGCCGGAGTAAGTGAGTTTCAACTATCGTAAATTTGATTTATAAAACAGAATCCGCCGTTAATAAACCTGACCTACTAAAAGAAGCCTGGTTTTTTTCTCGAAGCTTGGTTTATGGAACAGCCCCCAGATCCACTCTCTCATATATTATATCTACGAAAAGACAAAAAAATATTACTTTACAAACTGTATTGTAAATAAATCATATGAACATTTTAATATTACTATTATTATATCACAATAATATTTGTGAAATTAATTTAAAAATGGAATAAATATAAATTTACACATATTTACACAAGTAAATAAATAGATTCAATGATGGGCTAAAAATCTGCGGAAATCTGCAGATTTCTGTGCGCGCAGATTTCGTGTGGGCCTAGTTATAAGTATGTGTAAGTAATATGAAACGTTCACACTTTTGTGAGTTTGTTATTTGAGATGTAGAAGGCAGAGAAAGTGTCTACATAGAGAGACACTGCAGTGCTGGTCAAGATTGTGGGTATTTACAGTGGTGTGATGGATAAATATGAATTTGTAGCTAAATTGTTATCGGTGCCAAACAGCATTTCCTTGCTACAACATACCATTAACGCTAGAAACTATGCATGTAATAGATCAATTTTAACAACAAAAAAAATACTTACAGGTTGTGGCTCACAATCCACAGCTTCTTCTATTATGGTTGGAGGAGTTTTTAGCTGAATCCAGCACTAAACTGGAAGAGATTCTGGAAGCTGTCATTTGTCAAATGCTAGCTATATATTTTTTATAATTATCTGGAACATAACTAAAATTAAATTGTAAGCACTTCTCTCTTTGTGCCGTGTCTTTTGGAAGCCCAAATACAGAAACAAGATTCTCTGTGGAAATAGCAGCATTTGGATGGCATTCTAGCTTTCTCTGCTATCCCCTTGTTAAGTGTGACGAAGCGGCTTCCGGGTCCAAACGCTATATCAAACTGTATAGGGAGACTCATCAAATGGTAATAATAAACGTTTACAAAGCGATGTAATACTTTCAAAAATCACGATCGTGATGTATATATCCATGCCTAACATCCGATGGACAGAAAGTGATTAATTATTTATAAATTGTTAAAATTTTGGTATTTGTGACGCAATACATTCAGAGACTGTTGTGTACACCATGATTTTATATATAATTCACTTTAATGTGTGATAGGACTAAAAAGTGGCCATAAACGAATATTTTTTCAGGTCAAAAGAGTAGTGGCTTGGACCCGGAAACAGTGTTCCATACGTCACGACTTAACAAGCGGATAACATTACAGCGCCTCTGGCCACGCCCCTTCACTGCATGGGGTGTATGCATGTAACCCAGGGATGGGCAAAGTTGATCCTGGAGGGCCAGTGTCTTTGCAGACTTTTGCTCCAACGCTACTCAAACACACCTGAACACAATAATCAGTGTCTTGAAGATCACTAGGAAGCTGCAGGCAGATGTGTTTGATTAGGGTTGGAGCAAATTCTGCAGGGACACCGGCCCTCCAGGATCAAGTTTGCCCATCCCTGATGTAACCTGTAGGCTTTGCTAAGCTAACTCTGTAAAAGCCAATGTCTCCCTTTGCATTGAACTTGAAGCGTATTACATTTAGAGATGTTGTTAATGTTCACACAGCTACAGTACACATCAACTAAAGTTTAAAATATGATATCGTAGTGGACCACCCCTTTAAATGGCTAATATCCTAAACTAAGTATCAACGTCAGGGGGTTAAATTATCCTCTTTTTTTTTTTAAGTCACCAAATTGGCAACTTTGAATGTCATGAACACCTGTTTAGGTGTATTTAATATTACAAACTAAACTTTTTTTAGTTGCAAGTAGTAGTTTTGACTAACAAGTGAACTTGTGGCCACTTCAGCAGTGTGAGCGGAGCAGATGCTTTCACACAGATACAGTCACGCTTGCTGTTTTTACAGTCCCTCATCTACATTCCTCTCAGCCGAGCAGCAGTCAATAGATTTGTCAGCATTAATAATTCCTGGGGACTCATTTCTCGGACTCATTTGTAATGTCTGGCTGGTGACTGCAGTGAATCAATCATGGAACAAAAAACCCCTGTTGCCCAGGCAACTTCTCTGACATCTGTCATATTCTCTGACGCCACGAGGTGCTCTCGACTTCAGCTGCTCTTTGAAGCATTCCCATCACGCTAGTCTGACACTGTTACATTAACGAAGCACACGAGTGCATTTAATGAGACATAACAATGTTTCATTAAGACCCAATGCTAATGCCACTAACATATGGTTTACATATTTAAAGCACACAAGTTAGTTGGTGAGATGCAAACATGTAATTTTACCCATAAACACTCTAATGATGTGGAGGTAATGATCCAGTAGCTCACCCAGCAGAGGTTCATAAATAGTGTCAAAAAAAATATTTGTGTATATAATGAAAATGCTTTCATGTGTATATGGTCTGCTCTTAGCTATTTTAAACAGCCTATGAAAGATGCGAGCATTTTTTTTTTTCTGTGCATCGCATAAAGGTTTAAAAATCACTTCAAACCATCCTCAAGACTGTGTGTTTTTTTTAAATTGGAAACTGATTTAATCTCTGAAATCAAGTTAAGCAGTTGGAAAAAACTGTTTCATGTCAAATATTCACTGAAGTATTTATTACTCCTCTTTTACACTAAGTATTGAGTTGTGTTTTGGTTAATTAAATCCAGTTGTAGTTTAAATGGCACCCTGGGCGAACCACCCCATATACAACCACACCCCCTCCAAAAAAAAAATAGAACCATATAGAAACTATGTGGTTGAATTTTTGTTACTCCCATTGGAACACGTGTAATTGTCTCAAACAAACAATTCAGACAGCACACAAACAAACTGAAATGTTAATATTTCACTACATCTGGACGTTTCTTGCCTTTTCTTGCTGCAAAATCATTAAATACATCACCACGTAGCCCATTATAGAAACCCAGGGGCGTTGCTAGATATGGTGGCCACGCCCCCACTACCCAAAAACATTCATTCATTCCTCTTTTTTTTGGCTTAGTCCCTTTATTAATCTGGGGTCGCCACAACAGAATGAACTGCCAACTTATCCAGCATATGTTTTACGCAGCTGATGCCCTACTAGCTGCAACCCATGCCTGGGAAACATCCATACACACTCATTCACACACATACACTACGGACAATTTAGCTTACCCAATTCACCTGTACCGCATGTCTTTGGACTTGTGGAGGAAACCGGAGCACCTGGAGGACACCCACGCAAATACGGGGAGAACATGCAAACTCCACACAGAAACACCAACTGACCCAGCCGAGGCTCGAACAAGAGGCCACCCTGCTCTGAGCTTTTTTCTTTTTTCTTATATATATATATATATATATATATATATATATATATATTGATTGATTGATTGATTGATTGAACATAAAACAATTAAACTGTCCCAAAGAAACCCTCAAGAATTGTGTTGTTTTAGCTCATTTTAAATAAGTAGTTTAAACAAGCGCCAAACATATTTCTTTGAGTGGGCTTCTAGCAAATCTAAAATCAAGAGTTAGGCCATTCACCAATCTGATTTCACCAAGTAGGACATGTTCCTGGATTAACATCTATGTTGATCCTATATAAAAACATTCCAATTAGCCAATCAGAAATAAGAGATATGTTTACAATTTAAGTTAAGGCTTACGGTTAGCTTAAGCACTTCTACATGAGTGTTATACAACTATTTTTCCCCTCTGATTTTGGACATAATTTACTGTTAAGGTTGAGTTTAGGGGTAGGGAATAGGTATGGATTACATTTTCCAACAAAAATGATGTTCAACATAAATGTTAATCCAGGATCGCAACATACTTGGCAAAATCATGACGTGCATTGCACATTTGAAATTCATTCCAAGAAGATGAAACGCAAAACAAAGCATCTTAGACGCGCACAACTCTTATCCATGGAAATAAATAGTCTGGTAATAGAGAAATCCATTTAGGTAATTATTCAGCTTTCAGGGAAACAAACCATCTCTACCGCGACTCTAATATTTGACCATGTTAATGTAATAAAAACAACATTAAATAAAGTGCAAAACCTTCTGATGAACTCTGCATTTTGTGTGTAATGCAATTAATGTTATTAGACAGCTCTCTTTTCCCCGACAGGCTAATGCAAGCATGAGTAACAATTTACACTAACAAGCACCCTACGAAGAGAATAATGATTTTTTAGGATCATGTTTGGGTTATCAGATTATGTAGTTATTTGCTTTTTTAATATGTATTTATTCATATTTGGACTAAGAGTATTTTGTCTTATTAACGTAGTGTCACATGATGTTATACAGTATCAATATTCATATATAAAGCGGTTTCTTTAGAAATAATATAAATCTGTGACCTTAGTGCATCATTACTTTGCCATTGTTTGTTTTTATATATTATATGACTCTGACTGGGGCGACGCGGTGGCGCAGTGGGTAGCACGATCGCCTCACTGCAAGAAGGTTGCTGGTTTGAGCCCCTTTCTGAGCATTTCTGTATGGAGTTTGCATGTTCTCCCCGTGTTCACATGGGTTTCTTCCGGGTGCTCCAGTTTCCCCCACAAGTCCAAAGATGCATTTTATAATGCGTTCCACATTATAAAATTAAAACTAATTAAAATTATTAAATTAAAATTATTAAAATGTTAGAAAAACGGCGTGTTTTGTCTTCACTTTAAACATTATGCTAGAGAATCATTCAAATACTAGCTCTAATGTGACGATGGTGAGTTAGTAATGGTTCCTGCTGTTCTGACGTCAGCTGCAGATGTGAATGAATAGTGGAAGAAAGTAGTTCCTCTTACAAAAGAATTTTTGAGGCTCTCCGTGTTTGATTTTCTTTTTTATATACACGATTATGCCGATGAACTGTTGTATAAACGTAAAATCACACTCGTAGCAGTGCGATAAGGCTGTATATCAGCACTGGTGGGGGGCACTAAAGCACTCAGCCTGCGAACTCGAGCCAACACACGCCTCCCACCAGTGCCGATATACAGCCATATTGCACTGCCACGCGTTTGATGTTGGTCATATATGGCCATATTTGAATACATAATGTTGAAGTCAGAATTATTCGCCCCCCTGTTTATTTTTTTCCCCAATTTCTGTTTAACGCAGAGAAGATTTTTTCAACACATTTCTCAACATAATAGTTTTAATAACTCATTTCTAATAACTGATTTATTTTATCTTTCCCATGATGACAGTAAATACTATTTTACTAGATATTTTTCAAGTTTATGTTTATGTTTAATAATTCTGACTTCAACTGTATATACAATTATAGCTAATGTATTTAAACATATGTACTGTTCATGTTTGTAGTTCCAGTGGTTAAAAGAATATATGTAAGTGGCCATTTTTAAATTATACATACATGATGTCAATTTTAAATACAGTTGAAGTCAGTTATTATTATTTTTTGTAAACATTTCCCATGTAAAATGATGTTTAACAGAGCAAGGACATTTTCACAGTATTTCCTATAATATTTTTTTCTTCTAGAGAAAGTCCTGTTTGTTTTATTTTTCGGCTAAAATAATAGCAGTTTAAAACTTATATATATACTTATTTAATACTTATATAAAACTTATATACAATATATATTGCAATATATCACATGTCTATGTGGAAAAGATACTGACTTCACAGATATCCAGAAAACTAAAGCTGAAAGGGCTGGAGAGACACAGAATCCGGTGTGAAGTTTCCACAGTCTGTAATGATTTGAGGAGCCATGTCTTCTGCTGGTCTTGCTCCAATGTGCTTTATCAAGTCCAAGTCTGCATTTTAGGATATTTTAGAGCACTTCACTTTTCCTTCTGCTGACAAGCTTTTTGGAGATGGTGATTTCCTTTTTCAGCTGGGCTTTAGCAGCACCTGTGCGAAACTACTTCTAACTATAGTTTGCTGACCCTGATATTACTCTGCTTGATTGGCCAGCCAACTCGCCTTGACCTGAAATAGAGAATCTATAAAGTATTGTCAAGAGGAAGATAAGGAACATCCGAGCAAACAATACAGATGAGCTGAAGGCTGTTATCAAAGCAACCCGGGCTTCAATAAGGTCTCAGCAGTGCTCTGATCGCCCCCATGCTACACCACACTGACTGAAGCAGTAATTCTTACAAAAAAAGAGTCCCAGCACTAGCTACAGTATGTTTCCATCCATCTTTTTGTATGCACATTTTGGAATAAAATGCTTAATGAAATGCCATTAAATTTTTTTCTTTTTGGAAAAAAGAATATTGCATTTAGATTGATTGGGGTGATTTTGTAAGGGTGTGAATCAAGTATAAAACAATAATAAACAAATTGCTAGCAAGAATAATTACAACACAGCAAAGGAAAAAGTAAAACAAGCAGTGCTTCATGGTTTTTCAGAGAGTCAAACAGTATTCAGGTAAAGAAACTGAATAATGAAATGTAAAAAAACACTATAGTCTACATTGTATTAATAGTTCAGTGAAATTACTCTTCATTAAAGCTACAAATATACTTTCTGTGCCTGAATGCTTTAAACTCTCTTGAAATGCTTTTAAAACACATGCAAATTATAAAGTTTCACTCTGTTATGTTTATGCATAGCAATGACTCAAATCTCATGAATTCTCAATTGCTGTGGCAATCAACTACATTCACCGTCACTTTATTAGGTACACCTGTCCAACTGTTCATTAATGCAAATTTCTAATCAGCCAATCACATGGCGGCAATTCGATGTGTTTAGGCATAAACTGCTAATTTACTGGGATTTTTACACACAAACATCTCTAGGGATGACAGAGAATGGTCTGAAAAAGAGAAAATATCCAGTGAGTGGCAGTTCTGTGGGTGCAAATGCCTTGTTGATGCCAGAGGTCAGAGGAGAATGACCAGACTGGTTCCAGCTGATAGAAAGGCAACAGTTACTCAATTAACCACTCGTTACAACCGAGGTATGCAGAAGAGCATCTCTGAACACACAACACAGCCAACCTTGAGGATGATGGGCTACAGCAGCAGAAGACCACAGTGGGTGCCACTCCTGTCAGCTAAGAACAAGAAACTGAGGTTACAAATCACACAGTCTCACCAAAATTGGACAATGGAATATTGGAAAAACGTTGCCTGGTTTGATGAGTCTTGAGTTCTGCTGTGACATTCGGATGGTAGGGTCAGAATTTGGCATCAACAACATGAAAGCATGGATCCATCCTGCCTTGTATTAATGGTTGAGGCTGGTGGTGGTGGTGTAATGGTGTGGGGGATATTTTCTTGGCACACTTTGGGCCCATTAGTACAAATTGAGCATTGTGTCAACGCCACAGCCTACCTGAGCGTTGTTGCCGACCATGTCCATCCCTTTATGATCACAGTGTACTCATCTTCTGATTTTACTCATTTGGCTATTTCCAGCAGGATAACACAACATGTTATAAAGCGTGAATCATCTCAGACTGGTTTCTTGAACATGACAATAAGTTCACTACTCAAATGGCCTCCACAGTCACCAGATCTCATTCCAATAGAGCACCTTTGGGATGTGGTGGAATGGGAGATTCGCATCATGGAAATGCAGCCGACAAATCTGCTGGAACTGCATGATGCCATCATGTCAATATGGACCAAAATCTCTGAGGAATGTTTCCAGTACCTTGTTGAATCTATGCCACGAAGGATTGAGGCAGTTGTGAAGGCAAAAGAGGGTCTAACCCAGTAGTAAGGTGTACCTAATAAAGTGTCCGGTAAGTGTATAATCCTTCAACATTGCATATCCTGCGATGTGACTATTGCAGACACACACATTGCAATATAGATGCTGAAACAATATATCGTGCAACCCTAGCATAAACTACAATGGAAACACATTTAAGAAATAAACTCCAGCATTTCTTATTATTAATAATTAGTGTGGTTTAGGCTGGCCTCACACTTGATATTTTAAGTTGATTTTGGGTCTCATTTGCACCCCTAAACAAATGACTTCATTGGACTCTTATTGCAAATTTTCAGTTATTATTATTTGACTTAATTATTTTTTCGATCAAGTCGGAACCTCTCTGATCTCAAATCCTAAATATCGAGCATGTTTTGTGTTTATGATTCTCAATCTTGATTGAACAAGCTTCAAGTTGAGAGAGCTTCACCAACTCGATGCTAGGTATGCTTTTGTTGTAGAAACATGGCAGCCATAGCACCTCTATAGCATTTTTCTGCCAGGATTTCAACCACTTTATCTTTATCCACTTTTGCACCATCCAGTATGGATGCCTCATTAGGCACTTTTTCAATTAGCTGCTATATGTGAGCCATCCACCATATTGTGAGTGGACAGAGCTGGTCTGTGAACACTTGAGAACAAGTTAAAAGTGCATCTGCAACAACAGTTATACACATGAATATGAATTAACATCTGTGAATATCTAACTTCAGCAGATTTCAGTCCATAATTTTGCCAACTAAGATGAAGCCATTAGCTTACACATTAAAAAAAAAAGTTTATATTGTAAAAACACACACAGATACATTCTGTGAAGGTTAAACATCTCATTGGTATGCACTGTTAACAGTTTTTGTAAATTAGACTGTACTGTATTCAACTGTAATATGAATGTATTTTACTGTAGGACAGTAATGCAGTATGTTACTGTATTTTAATGTCTCACTGTGAAAACTACTGTATATATTACAGTAAACATAAACATGCAATTCTGTAAATATATGTACAGCAAGATAAATGGTGCTTTAAATGTAAATACAGATCTTTTACTGTAATTGATTTACAGTAAGTTACTGGTGTACTGCTGCCAGGAAGTTACTGTAGATTTCACAGGAAATTGTGAACAGCGTAGAAATCTCATTGATTTTTCTGTGACTGATGACAAGTTGACCATCAAATGTGGACATGGCTTCACACACAGGGCTTCTTACTTTAATATATATTACAATATCACTGTTTTTAATTTATCAAAACAATACGGTCTTGAGAAAGATAAGAGATTCCTTTAAAAACATTCAAAAATCAAAACAATCATTACTTTTTAAATTTTTTTTAAATAAGCTAATTTACAAGTCCCCTAGAGTTAAACAGTTGAGTTTTATCATGTTTGAAACTATTCAGCCAATCTCCGGGTCTGGTGGGAGCATTTTTAGCTTAGCTTAGCGTGAAGCATTGAATTGGATTAGACCATTAGCATCTTGCTTAAAAATGAACAGAGTTTAGATTTCCTATTGACAAAATTACCTTCTGTAGTTGAATCATATACTAAGACCGACTGAAAATTAAAAGTTGCTATTTTCCATGCTGATATGGCTAGGAACTATACTCTCATTCTGGTGTTATAATTAAGGAACTTTGCTGCCATATCATACACAATGTAACTAAATACAAATCAAGCTTTAAATAAAGAAAATTATCAAACTTTTTTTTTTTTTTTTTGGAGCGATAATCCGGTTTAATAAGCTATGCTAGAAGCTAAGCTAAGGGATATACTAAAAGTGTTTGCACCAGACCCAGAGATCGACTGTATGGATTCACTTTAAAATATTACAATATCACTGTTTTTAATTGATCAAATAAATACGGTCTTGAGAAGCATAAGAGATTCTTTCAAAAACATTAAAAAATCATAATGAACACAATTTAAAAAAAAAAAACATTTTACAGGTCCCCTAGAGTTAAATGGTTGAGTTTAATAATTTTTGAACAGGGAGCACTTTTAGCTTAGCTTAGCATAAATCATTGAATCAGATTAGGCCATTAGCATCTTGCTCAAAAATGACCAGAGTTTAGATATTTAAAGCTTGATTGTTTTGTAGTTACATTGTGTACTAAAACCGACTGAAAATAAAAAGTTGCTAATTTCTACGCTAATATGGCTAGGAACTAAACTCTCATTTTGGAGTTAAAATCAAGGACCTTTGCTGCTGTACCATACACAGCTTTTCATTTACTACTTGTCTTAGTACACAGTGTAACTACAGAACAATCAAGCTTTAAATCAGAAAATGACCAATGTTTTTGAGTTTTCGAGATGCTAATTGTTTAATCTGATTCAATAATGTATGATAAGCTAAGCTAAAAATGTTCCCGCTGGACCTGGAGATCAGCTGAATGGATGAAAAAATAATAAAACTCAACGGTTTAATGAGGAGGTTGTAAAATTAGCCAATTTTTTGAAAGTGGTGTGTTCCTTTACATCTGTATAGTTTAATATGCTGCTTTGAGAGTATATAAGACTTTTTTTTGGCATTGAGAGAATGATCTTCATTTTTAAAAATCAGTGGTGCAAAACACAATGCAAAAAGCTCTCTCATCATGTCAGCCTGTTCACATGTCTTACCTCTGACTGGGTGCGATAGAGGACTAGCGCTGTAACATTTTGCACCACAGGGATGCTGGTTGGTTTTTTGCTCTATTCACAAACTAAAAATGCCGTTTCATCGCAGAATCTGTAGCTGGAAGCATTACAGCAAGGTTTTCAGCTCACACATTTGATATCTGACTTGTGCGCAATAGAACCCTGCGGTGCCAGTTGCTTTTGGCTGCGTATCCTAACAGTTGGAGCACAAATACATAAGAGTGTTTGTGAAGAGCTAAATTGCATTACTGTGTGAGGAGTTTGATTCTGAGTTGATTAAGGATAATACTGACCTGCAACATGCACTTCGGCTTTAAAATGTGTCAGTGTATACGGTTAGCACTTATAACCTTTATATAGGTCGTAATATATTCATGTTTTGATCATTATTGTAATGGATCATTTCAGTTCTTGATGCTGATTGTTCAGTTGGTGTGTTTTAATCAACATAATTAATAGACTGTTAAAACTGCTTTGTGTATTATTATGTGTTTCAGCAAAAGCAAAAGAGCTGTTTCTTATTTAATTAATTACTTATGAGTAAATCCTGATAGCAATGTTTCTGCATCAGTCTGCTATTTGTTTATGCCATGATCTTGATCATTAGAGTTTCCTTATACTGATGTATATACAGTTGGGTCCATAAATATTGGGACATTGACACAATTCTAACATTTTTGGCTCTATACACCAACACAATGGATTTGAAATGAAACGAACAAGATGTGCTTCAACTGCAGACTGTCAGCTTTAATTTGAGGGTTATCGGGTTAATGGTGTAGGAATTACAACAGTTTGCATATGTGCCTCCCACTTGTTAAGGGTCCAAAAGTAATTGGACAGAATAATAATTATAAATCAAACTTTCACTTTTTAATACTTGGTTGCAAATTCTTTGCAATCAATTACAGCCTGAAGTCTGGAACGCATAGACATCACCAGATGCTGGGTTTCATCACTGATGATGCTCTGCCGAGCCTACACTGCAACTGTCTTCAGTTCCTACTTGTTCTTGGGGCATTTTCCCTTCAGTTTTGTCCTCAGCAATTGAAATGCAAGCACAATTGGATTCAGTTCAGGTGATTGACTTGTCCATTGCATAACATTCCACTTCTTTCCCTTCAAAAACTCTTTGGTTGCTTTTGCAGTATGCTTTGGGTCATTCTCCATCTGCACTGTGAAGCGCCGTCCAATGAGTTCTGAAGCATCTGGCTGAATATGAGCAGAAAATATTGCCTGAAACACTTCAGAATTCATCCTGCTTCTTTTGTCAGCAGTCACATTATCAATAAATGCAAGAGAACCAGTTCCATTGACAGCCATACATGCCCACACCATGTCACTACTACCACCATGCTTCACTGCTTAGGATCATGAGCAGTTCCTTTCCTTCTCCATGCTCTTCTTTTCCCATCACTCTGGTACTAGTTGATCTTGATCTCATCTATTCATAGGATGTTGTTCCAGCACTGTGAAGGCTTTTTTAGAACTCTAATCTGGCCTTCCTGTTTTTGAGGCTCACCAATGGTTTACATCTTGTGGTCAACCCTCTGTATTCACTCCAGTGAAGTCTTCTCTTGATTTATGACTCTGACACACATACACCTACCTCCTGGTTAGTTTTCGTGATCTGGCCAACTGTTGTGAAGGGTGTTTTCTTCACGAGGGAAATAATTCTTCAGTGATCCACCACAGTTGTTTGGGTGGTCTTCCGGGTCTTTTGGTGTTGCTGAGCTCAGTGGTGCTTTCTTTCTTTTAAAGAATGTTCCAAACAGTTGTTTTGGCCACGTCTTAAGTTTTTACTATCTCTCTGATGGGTTTGTTTTGATTTTTCAGCCTAATGATGGCTTGCTTGAACTGACACTGTTTCAATTCACTTTATTCTTCTATGTGAAGCTGCTTTGACACAATCTACATTGTATAAGCGCTATACAAATGAAGATGAATTGAATTGAATTGATAGTGACCGCTCTCATCAGGATCTCATCTTGAGAGTTGACAGTAACAGATTCCAAATGCAAATAGCACACTTGAAATTAACTCTTGACCTTTTATCTGCTCATTGTAATTGGGATAATGAGGGAATAACACACACCTGGCCGTGGAACAGCTTAGAAGCCAATTGCCCCATTACTTTTGGTCCCTTAACAAGTGGGAGGCACATATGCAAACAGTTGTTATTCCTACAGCGTTCACCTGATTTTGATGTAAATACCCTTAAATTAAAGCTGACAGTCTGCAGTTAAAGCACAAATTGTTTGTTTAATTTCAAATCCATTGTGTTGGTGTACAGAGCCAAAAATGTTAGAATTGTGTTGATGTCCCAATATTTATGGACCTAACTGTACTTTATTTGTGTGGAAACCCTTTAATTTCAGACATTTGTTTCCAAGTATGGTATTGTATGTTCAGTAATTCTACTGTTGAGTAATATATACACCTAAGTGTACAAGTTCATGTTTTATTTCTAAATGTTTTTACAGAAGAGTTACCATTTTATTTTGTCAAAGATTTTTTGGTCCAGCTGTTTGCAACATTGCGCAAGGAAAGAGCCGACTTAGAGTCAAATAAATGATTCGTCTTGTGTTCGGATCTTTTGCCTGCTCGTATCGATATTGACAGTGGCGCCCCCAGAAAATTTTATTAGAGGTGGCCAGAAGAGGCCGCAGCAAATCTTGGGGTGGCACACAAAAAATAATGAATTCAGTGTAATGTTATATTTTTGTTTCTGGTAAATGAAATAATGTGGTTTTAATTCGTTTAATTAATTACTCTTAAAATATTGCAATTTATTCCTTGAAATAATTTAGCAAGTACATGTGCAAATCAAATAAAAATCAATATTTAGTTTAAAAACACTTTTCATATATATATATATATATATATATATATATATATATATATATATATATATATATATATATAACTTTTTAGTTATTTTTTACATACATTTATCGCACAGAATATGGTATATGCCAAGTCTAAAATTCATGAAGATTCATGAATTAATTAATAAAACAAACAAATGAACAAACTGAACAAAAGGCATTACTACACACACATTCACTATACAGACCCTAATAATATAATTTATCCATATTCCTTTTTGAGCCACAATATTATTAATGCAGCTTCTTCTATTGATGTACCTTAAGGTAAATATTATATTGCCATTGCTGTCTATTGAAGGTGTGTGTGTGCTGTCAACGACGATCAGGGAGGGCAGTGGTGGTTCTAGTTTAAATGACACCATGGGCGAACCATCCCATACACAACATAATGTAATGAAGTCTTACCTCCCTGACTCTTTATCCCTCCTTTCTGCTTTAAAGCCATGCTTAGTGAAAGTTACTACATCATCATATTATATAAACTTTAGTTTAGTCGACTTGCAAAACTCGATGCGTGCCGACACCTCTGCACAAAAGGCTGTTACTCCTGTTTCACGGCGCATGAGCAGCGCGTATTTTATCGGAATGCATGCAAACAACTGGGATTCTCACAGGAGTGCGTGAGGCGCATGGGAATGGTTTTCTGCGCGCATGCGTCAGTTTGCTTTCACTAGCGTTGAATCAGCGCTGAGGGGGAGAGCAGTGAATCAGCTACGTCAGTGGCACCAACAATAATTTAGTGGCTGCATTTTATTTATTGAAATATTGGGAATTTACATAAGTACATTTAAATTAATAATGTCAACAGCAAACTCATATTGGGTGGCCACAGGGGTAGCCAGAGTTTACCCAGGGGTGGCCCCTTGGAGGCGCCCCTGGACATTGATATGAGATATGGCCAAATATGAAGTGTCGGATCCGATAAAACATGAACACGCCTTTCCCTTCAACTTTAACCCTTTATTGCATTGCAGCGTAGGTTATTGTATTAATCATCAGAAAAATGACAGGAACAAACACAGCACATGTTATACTGTGGTGTTGTTGTGAAAAATAACTTTATCCCTTTGATCCCCACAGCTACATCTCTAGCCATTATCGGATAGGGGGGAGGGGATTGATCATAATGCGAAGATGGCGATCACTGAGAAATGGCCAGAGATGCAGCTGTGGGGAATAAAGGGATAAAGTTCATTTTCACAACAACACCACAGTATACCACGTGCTGTGTTTGTTCCTGTAATTTTTCTGATGATTAATACAATAACCTACGCTGCAACGCGGGATTCACCAGCCGTTTGTTATTAAAGGAAGGATTAGCAAAGACTATTAATGTATGGGACTTTGTCAGTAACTGTTACGCAGTTTATATGGACCAGTTTCTTCTTCCTCTGGATCAGAACCTGTAAAGGCTGATTTATACTCAACAAGTGCGCACAGCAACTGTGACGTCATCATGTTGTTGTGGAGGTTCGCTTTGGATGCGCTCGACATGATTTTAAAATTACTCATTTCTAATAACTGATATATTTTATCTTTGCCATGATGACAGTAAATAATATTTTACTAGATATTTTTCAAGACGTGTCTATACAGCTTAAATTGTCATTTAAAGATTTTTTAACTAGGTTAATTAGGTTAACTAGGCAGGTTAGGGTAATTAGGCAAGTTATTGTATAACAATGGTTTGTTCTGTAGACTATGGAAAAAAAAATAATTAGCTTAAAGGGGCTAATAATTTTGACCTTAAAATGGTTTTTAAAAATTTTAAAACTGCTTTTATTCTAGCCAAAATAAAACAAATAAGACTTTCTCCAGAAGAAAAAAATATTATCAGACATACTGTGAACATTTCCTTGCTGTGTTAAACATCATTTGGGAAATATTTAAAAAAGGAAAAAAATCAAATAATTCTCACTTAAACTGTGTTTATATATATATATTATATTGCAGCCTCCTGCAATTAACTAATCGCAACGTTTCAAATTGTGATTCCATTTCGATTAATCGCGCAGCCTTAGTCGTTGGGGTAATTAGGTAAAAAGAAATGCATATTATAAGACAATGAAAGTATTTTGTTGAATTACATGCATATCAGCCTGTTGTTGGAGACCCCCAAAACCAAAATATGACCTTTTATCATGCATAATACAGGCTCTTTGAAAGTAAAAGAATCACTTTTCTACAGAGTACATACATTTTTATCACAGCCATCATAATTGCCTAAATATCGATGTGCTTTTTAGCATTTCCTTAAAGACAGTTTAGAGGAAATATTACAGATGTTTACCAGTTATTTTATGTCTTACTCTAATTGAAATGCTTCTACCAATTCATATTTTCTTGTCAGTACTGTTTCAATTTTTTCTCTCTCTTTGGGCCAACTCCCCAATGTCCTCATCTCCCGGGAAGTGACATCATTTTGAAGTAAAAAGCAGCAGTGCAGACATCGATAAGTATTCTCAGTGCATTATCATGCAAATGTTGTTTTATTATGTTAGTTGTGTTCTGTTTGAAATTGGTTTGATAAAAAGAGCTGCTTATCAGTTTTTAGCAGAATCATGTGTTTTTATTCACATTTATTTTACTAGTCTGGCTTATTTTGATGTAAAAAAAAAGAGCATTTGATGAGAACAAACGCAGTTCTCTCTTGCTCATTGCACAGATTAGCTATCCTGCAGGTTTGTGCATGAGAAATCAATGTTCTCGCAGGCGTTAAAGGCTGCGTGTTGAGATGTTTACTGTATGCCAGTCACAGAGACAGAATCTTTACCCAATGTTCCCCACAGCTCTGCCACACTGCCATCACTTAACACTGCTTACACTTTTGGCATGGCAGATGGCCACTGACAGCGAGAAAACAGGCATGGAAATATCAGCAGAGATGAACAGGACAGATACCCTAAGGTTTTCAACTGTCCATCAGTACTGTCCTGTTCTTTGACCTCAACGCTTTCAAAGGAGCTGCAGATGCTAAGCCGCTTTGTCTTTAAAGTCAGCATGAACTGTAAGTTGTACTTGCAAGGGTGGAATGGTGGTTCAGTGGTTAGCACTGGTCACTGGTTCGAGTCCTGGCTAGGCCAGTGGGTCTTTCTGTGTGGATTTTACATGTTCTCCTCATGTTTGCGTGGGTTTCCTCCAGGTGACATACAGTATAGGTGAATTACCCGACACATTTTGCATTACGCTACTACCATCAGAAAGTGATTCGTTCATTCCCCAGTAGAAGTTTAGTTCCTTTTTCGAGCCCTCTATCGAGTTTGAGTGGTTCTTTCGTCACATGAAAGACAGAAGCCAATCATAAGCATTTAGAGCTTGAAAAAGATTTGATCCGTTCATTTTTTGAGTCCTCGGATTTGAGTCATCCCTTTACGTGCTGTCACATGATGAATGAACAACTCAAAAACCCAGACTCACAAGGTGAACCAATTATGGGTGCGTCTAGTTCAGACTGTGCATTGGGTAAGCTTATATGGGACTGTCTGTCTCACATGAACAAACGACTTAACATTAGTAGTAGAGCATTAGTAGTAACTAGGGATGTAACAATTCACCTGACTCATGATTCGATACGATTCATGAAAATTATTTAAGACAAATTTAAGGTGAACAAGAGCCCATTTTTTTCTCAAATGCTGCACTTTTTTTTTTTTTTTTTTGTAAATTATACATGCAGCTACATTACAAATTTGAAATGAATTCCAAATCAAAAATGAACATTACAAATTAAAGAAGCTCTTTAATACAAACAATGAATGAGAGCATGTGTGAGTGTTTCCCAGTGTTGGGTTGCGGCTGGAAGTAGGGTTGTTTCGATACCCTTTTTCCTTCCTGATACTGATTTCAATACCTGAGTTCAGGGTATTTGCGATACCAAGTACTGAACCGAGTAGTGATGGGTCGTTCTTGAATGATTTGTTAATTTTTAGTGAATCTTTTATGTGACTCGAAAAGGATGAGTCCCGTCAGGCAGTGGCGTAGCGAACAGGCCCACATTGCGTGATAAATACCCCCCCAAACCCCCCGGTCTTGACTTCGCGCGATCATTTTTTCAAGTTCTCTATTGGGTTTGAGTGTTTCTGTCGTCACATGAAATACAGAAGCCAATCATGTGCATTTAGAGCTGGAAAAATATTTGATCTGTTCATTTTTTGAGTCCTCGGATTTGAGTCATCCCTTTACATGCTGTCACGTGATAAACGAACAACTCAAAAACCCAGACTCACAAGGTGAACCAGTCATGAGTGCGTCTAGCTTAGACTTTTGCATTGGGTAAGCTTATATGGGACTGTCTGTGTCACATGAACAAATGACTCAATTTTTTTAACCAGTCAGTTCAGAATTAACATTGAACATTAGTAGTAACTAGGGATGTAACAATTCACCTGACTCATGATTCGTTATGATTCACAATTTTTTTAACAAAATTATTTGAGACAAATTTAAGGTGAACAAGAGCCCATTTTTTCTCAAAATCTGCACTTTTTTTTTTTTTTTTTTACAAAATAAAATCTTTTCTGCAAAACTAAATTGGAATTTTAAAACAAAACCAAATAAAAAAAGTGAATAATACAACCTAAAGAAGACGCTTTAATATAAGCAATCTAAAACTGTGCAGCTACATTACAAATTTAAAATGAATGAATGAGAGCATGTGTGAGTGTTTCCCAGTGTTGGGTTGCGGCTGGAAGTAGGGTTGTTTCGATACCCTTTTTCCTTCCTTATACTGATTTTAATACCTGAGTTCAGGGCATTTGAGATACCAAATACTGAACCGAGTAGTGATGGGTCGTTCTTGAACGATTTGTTAATTTTAAATGAATCTTTTATGTGACTCGAGAATGATGAGTCCTGTCAGGCAGTGGCGTAGCGAACGGGCCCGCATTGCGTGATAACTACCCCCCAAACCCCCCGGTCTTCACTTTGCGTGATTATTAGCACACCCGTGCCATATTAGATATGCCCGTGCCATTTGTATGGACACATGATCTTGGTTCTTTTTAGAGAATCAATGTAGCACAACCAGTTTGAATTCATGGACAAATGATTTTTGAGATTTGGTTCTTTTTACAGGATCAATAAATGTTGCACAACCAATGTCAGTTTATGAACATATGACTTATTAGCCAGGTATTAGCCGGTTATTTGTAGTAAATCCAATGCAATGCAATGCAACCAATGTGGATTCATAATCCAGAGACTCTTATCAGCCAGTTATTTTTTTGTGAATCAATAATGTAAAACGACAATGAACAGATGTTTAGCTGCTACCCTAGTGAACCAAAACAAACAGTGATTCTTTACTTTTCATCATTCAGATATATAATATCCACAGTTTCAAAGAGTGATTTCTAGCCTGGTGTGGTATAAAGACCAAAAAAACACTTCCTTTTTTACGAGACATCCTGTTTTTATTATTTTTGGAATAAACCATGCAGTGCCTTTGCTATCACTCAAGAATTGAAAAAGCAACTCAACCTGCAGTGAACAAGACGAATTTGCAGGGTGTTTTTGTAAGAAGGCAGGACAAGTTGACCCTGCTATTCCCAACTGAAAGTGTTTTCAGCTTGTCATTAGTGTCGCACCAGGGATTCTTCATCCGTTTAATAAAATACAATGCAACGCACATTCACCAACAAATAATTCAGTTCTTTCTGGTGAATCAAAAACGTTCAAGGATACTTCAGTCTTTTCCATCATTCAAACATAATATTCTGATCTAGTTTTTTAGTGAATTTATAAAAAAAAAAAGTTTCACAAACAAATGACTCTTATGAACTGGTCCTTTTAAATGAATGCTTTAAAAACAACCAGTTCATGACAGTCATTTGTTTGTGAATCTGCTGCATTGGCAGCACTGCATATTTGGAAATTATCCATTTTTTAATGAATAAAAATAATAATAATAATAAAAACAAAACTAGTGCAATATACAGTGCATCCGGAAAGTATTCATAGCGCTTCAGTTTTTCCACATTTCTTTGTTACAGCCTTTTTCCAAAATGGATTAACTTAATTTATTTCCTCAAAATTCTACACACAATACCCCATAATGACAATGTGAAAAAAGAGTTTTTGAAATTGTTGCAAATTTATTAAAAATAAAAAAACCTGAAAAATCACATGTACATAAGTATTCACAGCCTTTGTTCAATACTTTGTTGATGCACCTTTGGCAGCAATTACAGTCTCAAGTCTTTTTGAATATGATGCCACAAGTTTGGCACACCTGTCTTTGGGAATTTTTGCCCATTCCTCTTTGCAGTACCTCTCAAGCTCTATCAGGTTGGATGGGAAACGACAGTGTACAGCCATTTTCAGATCTCTCCAGAGAGGTTCAATAGGATTTAGGTCTGGGCTCTGGCTGGGCCACTCAAGAACATTCACCGAGTTGTTGGATCCATTTTGGAATAAGGCTGTATGCTTACAAATTGTGGAAAAAGTGAAGCGCTATGAATACTTTCTGGATGTACTGTATATTCATAAATAAATATCTCTTCAAGAGTTCACACTTAGGTATGCTTGACGCTAATAGCAGGTTTGGCATGCTGTCCCCCAAAAGAGAACCCTGAGCTCGGAGATAATTGAGCCCAGGGCTCCCACCTGGTCAATAAGCATATAAGGGGGTTCGAGATCAGGTAGGTCATGAGTGCTCCCCCTGGTAAAGGGAGGAAAGGATGAGATGGGGTGGAAGGGGTGATTCTTCCGAAACAAAGATAAGGTAGTAGGGCGAATTCAGTCTAGTAAGCTTAAATCAATCTGATTGGATTATTGCTGATTACGGATGAGAGGCCAGCCATGATCAATCATATCACATGCTCCTCTCGAAATTAGTTTGTAAAACTTCACTTATGTGGTGGTCCTTTTAACTAAAATAATAAAGTACAGGGCATCTGATGACAATTCATGCATAAATGATTCCTATGAGATTTTTTTACTGAAATAAATGGATAGTTCACGCAAAATGAAAATTTCCTCAGCATTTGTTGAACACAAAATAAGATACTCTGAAGAATGTTGGAAACAAATGAGTTAAAGGGGTGGTCCACTACGATAACATATTTTAAACTTTAGTTAATGTGTACTGTAGATGTGTGAACATGAACAACATCTCTGAATGTAATGCACTCAAAGTTCAATGCAAAAGGAGGCATTGGGTTTTACAGAGTTAGCTTAGCAAAGCCTAGAGCGAACAAAGTTTGGGGACTACAAAAAATACATCAGAGTTAATGCGATCACAAAATCTCCAGGTTACATGCATTCACCACGCACATACACCCTGCACAGTGAAGGGCCGTGGCCAGAGACGCTGTAATGTTATAGCAGAGAAAGCTAAAATGCCATCCAAATTATGCTTTTTCACGGAGCTTGTTCTGTTTCTGTATTCGCGCTTCCAAAAGACACGACACAAAGAGAGAAGTGCTTACAGTTTAATTTTTATTATATTCCAGATAATTCTAAAAAAACATATAGATAGCATTTGTCAAAGGACAGCTTTCAGAATCTCTTCCAGTTCGTTGCTGGATTCAGCTAAAAACTTCTCAAAGAAGGAGCAGCTCCAACCATAATAGCAGAAGCTGTGGATTGGGAGCCACAACCTGTAAGTGCTTTTATTTGTTAAAATTGATCTATTACATGCATAGTTTCTAGCGTTAATGGTATGTTGTAGCAAGGACGTAAACAACAGGAAATGCTGTTTGGCACCGTTAACAATTTAGCTACAAATTCATATTTATCTGTTAAACTGCTGTAAACACACACAATCTTCAGCAGTGCTGCAGTGTCTCTCTATGAGGATGCTTTTAGTGCATTCTACATCTCAAATAACAAGTTCACAAAAGATATGTGAACGTTTTATATTACTTACACATGCTTATATATGTAAAAGACACTTATTTTATTTTAGAGAGCAGGCATGAGATTTAGCTATGTCCTCTTCATTTTCTGTCTAATTCAGGCTCACACTGACACGGCTACACTGGCTGACAGTATTTACACAGCAGTGGCACAGCATGTGCTAGTAGAGGCATGACTGGACGTGACACTTCCTGGTGACGTGGAGCTGATCCGCGAATCACAGCACATTATTTTAGCTGACCAATCAGAGCCTTTGAGGGCTGGGTTTTCGGAGGATGTCGGAAATATGACGGAAATATGTCATTTTCATGTTAGCTGAGTCGCTGTATATAGTCGAAGTAAGCTATATGAAAAATTAATGTGATTTTCTACAAATGAAGCATGAGCACACATTGCATCTTATAAACACAACCAAGCCTTAATAATACACTCTGGACCACCCCTTTAAGAGCCAGCTATTTTAGTGAATCAATGTAGATTTGCAAACCAAATGACTCTAATCAGCCATTTATTTTTAGTGAATGCAAAATGTAGCAAACAAATGGTAATTCATGAACAATAACTCTTATAAGCTAGTACCTTTTAGTGAACCAAAACCAAACAGTGATACCTTTTTCATCATTCAAACATAATATTCTAATCTGGTTCTTTTAAGTAAATTTACAGTATAAAAACCATTTTTTTAGGAATTCATTAAAAAGAGCCAGTTCATAAGGGTCATTTATTTGTGTGTTTGCTTTGGTCAAACTGCATATGTGCAAATTCATGCTCAAATGATCTATGAGTTCATTCTTTTTAGTGAATGAAAAACAAATATTGCGATCAGTGATGGTTTATTAATAAATCTTACTTGATGTTTTTTTTAGTAAATTAACAAAATTACTCACGTGTTTGGCCTTTTAAGTGAATTATAGGAATAGTTCACCCAAAATTGAAACTTTCCTCAACATTTACTCCTATTCAAATGGTTCTAGTATTAAACTATAAATTATAAATTTCCTTCTTCAGTTGAACATAAAACAAGATATTCTGAAGAATGTTGGAAAAAAGCAGCCACTGACATCCATAGTAGGATTTCATAATGCCTCTTTATTTTCACTTTGTGCCAGTCTTTCAATCCATGTGTTAGTGGGACAGTACCTGTGTGTTATACATTTTGGTGAGTTAAATGTGTTTTGGTTGGTTATATATTTGAAAATAGAGAAAATTATCACTTTAGCGATGACAGTGTTCATTTAAATGGCAGAAGATGCCTTCTGATGATAAGGGTAAAATGACATGCAGCACTTGGTTTTAATGTTCCCACTACATCGCATTTTTTTAAATCATCAGTCCAGGACGTGGTGCTGATCAACAACAGTATTAAGACTTTAAAAGCAAGTAAAATACATTAAAACTATAATATCAAAGCGTTCCAAATGTGACACTTTATACGCATCAAGCTGCCGACCGGTGTTCTGTCGATTTTTCCTACCTTGTCAGATTGTCCTACTTCCCATTCAAACAGTAGATAGCACATTTTGATGACGCAATACGCTACCCATCAGATGTCAATTTTAGTGTGGAGTATTGTGATATGAAGCTGTAATATCGCCCCTAACCTACGTAATCCCTAACCCCAACCTCAAAACCATTCAAATACAGAGTTGGTAGCATAATCTAATGCAGTGTTTCTCAACCACGTTCCTGGGGACCACCAACACTGCATGTTTTAGATCTCTCCTTTGTCTGTTACAACCATTACAGGTATTTCAGTCTCTCCTAATGAGCTGATGATCTGAATCAGGTGTGTTCTGGTTAGGAGACAAGGAAATGTGCACTGCTGGTGGTCCTCCAGGAACATGGTTGAGAAACACTGATCTAATGGGTAGGATAAAATGTCAGGACACCGGAAGTTTGAAGCATCCTGCTTACGCATACACGCAAAGGATAATGGGTAATCTTGCTTTCTATGAAAAAGGTCTAGATTAATAAATAACGGAGCAACTCATCCTGCAGTGAACAAGACAGATTTTGCAGGATGTTTCAGGAAGAAGGCAGGACAAGTTGACCCTGCTGTTCCAGACTGAGGGTGTTTTCAGTGGGCTTGTCATTAGTGTTGCTCTATTCCCCTTATTAGCAGCAAGGCCGACCATCTGCACTCATCTCCCCAATGAAAGCACGGGCATATGGCGCACAGAACTGGCACGAGTTGCATTATCATATCAAACTGGCTGTCTGTCTGCTCCAGGGAATCAGCCGCGCACCTACTGCTTCTTAAATGGACTCCATTACATCCATCAAACACCTTGACGGCTCCTCGTTCTCTCTCTTGTCTGCGCGCTTTCATAAATATTTGACTGCCTCTTCTTGTTTGAGTCTTTCATCTCTAGATTCTCTTTGGCCATTGCGGAGAATCGGCAGCGGATCTGAAGGCTGAGCTGGCAAACTGTGGCCACCGATGGCAACTCTTGCTTTCTTTCGCGTGTCTGTGTGTTTCCCAGCTGGCACCTTGATGTCAAAACGACATGTAAAAACACATCAAAAATGCTAAGCAGTTTTATGTCAATTGACTACCTTGATTTCAGAGTGACACGTCAAAAGTCGATTGCAGCAGTTAGGCATGGGTGATTAATCGAAAAATAATCTAAATCTTCATTCAGAACTTCGGCATTAATCTATTAAATTTTTCGAGCCCAATTTTTTCGATTACATTTCCTACCGTGTGTAAAGTCACATAACCCTGCTCCGTTACGTTATTCCACCAATACTGAGACAACTGAGCAACAAGAGCAGCTTATACCATAGGAAAATGCATATTTACTGTACAAAAATAAATGTATAGAATTAAAAAAATAAATAAATAAATTAAAAAAATAAATAATCGTTCATTAATCGTAATCGAGTTAAAATGTCCAATTAATCGAGATTTTAGATTAGAGATTAATTTAGAGATTTTAGGCCAAATCGCCTAGCCTTAAAAGCAGTGGTCCCCAATCCCTAACCCACAGTCGGTACTGGTTCGTGAATCAATTGGTACCGGGCCGCACAAGAAATCATTAATTATTTCCGCTTTATTTATCATCTGAATCTGAAGGATCACTTATTTTGAGAAATATTTTATTTCGGTTGCATATTTTCTCGGTTACATCTCAGTTACTTAAGCGCCAAAATTTACCCCACAACCAAGCAAAATGAGTAAGAAACAGACGTCATGGGAAAGTTTCTTTGAGCCCAGTGAATTATTATTAGACCCACAAACTGCCAAGGAATGAATTCCCAACAAATTGTTAACAAATCAGGTGAATGCAGCATGTCTGTGCTAGAAGAAGATCAACTGCTTATGACCGTTTCCACATAGTGATACGGTACGGTTCAGTAAGCTTTTATTGCCGATTCCATTGTCATAGGGTACCAAAAAGCAAACCGTACCGTACCGTACCACTTTTTGGGTACCCTTTCTAAAGGCTACCTAGCACAGCAAAAGGGTACCAAAAGGCGGAGCTAGACACGCAGCTGAATGCTGTTGGTTTACAGAGATACGTTGTTAGTGCGTCCACAAACAGAAGAATGAAAACAAAGGAAGTTCCATTTTTAAATACACAGTCAAGACATTACACCGCAAAAATATATACATGTAATAACAAGCCATGGTCAAACCGAGCTCAAACAAACCTTGTCGTCGTCTTGATAAACAGCCACAAAGCCAAGAAGAAGAGCAGAATCTGCCCTCCCTGTGTCCTGCTGCTGTTTACAAGGCCGTTCAAAGTCCGAGCGGTTTTACTTTCTCCAGAGAGCTCACGATCTCTCACAGTGCATCTATATTTAAAATAACGAACTTGAGCTGATGATAATAAAGTGCGCCTGATTATTGAAGTGCTTTTGACATCCGATCCTTTCAGAAACGGACAAACGTAAGAGTGAAGCATGAAAAAACAAAGGAGCAAATGATTCTTTCAGCAACCTAAAACATGAACAAACTGCTACGTTTAACTATTATCATCACCTTTGGACTATTATGAACTCGGAATGACGGAATTACTTTCTAACAATGGGTTAACAATGGGTGCTGGTGAAGATTGAAGATACAGATGAGCGATTTGCACGGACTAAATGTATCCTGTGTGTAGTTTTTCTGTAATTGGTAACATATCGGAGACTGTAAGGCTCTGTATGTGTTCATATATGTTGCATTTATTTATTTTATATAATTGCAGACGTTTCAGTCGGCTATTTTTGCAGTCAAGAATAGAGCATTTGTATTTGCAGTTACAAACTGCTTACTAACGTCAATTAATGTAGAGTTAATGCTTAACAAATCATTAATTCCCTATTTGCTATAGCTTAATAAATGATTCATAGTGTGTAATTATAAAGTGTTACCATATTTACTTTAGAAATAACAAACCTTAAAGGGATAGTTCACCCCAAAATGAAAATTCTGCTATTATTTACTCTCCCTTTACTTGTTCCAAACTTGTTTGAGTCTTTTTCTTCTGTTAAACACTAAAGAAAGTCATTTGATAAAAGCTGGAAACGTGTCAATGGAAGTCAATGGTTACAGGTCTTCAGCTTTAATCAGAACATCTTCTTTTGTATTCAACAAAAGAAAGAAACTCATAATGGTTTATAACCACTTGAGGGCACTGTTGCCAACTATTTTCAACGAAAAGGCGCTAAGCTCTGCCCGAAAAGTCGCTAAAAGTCGCTAGATTACGTCATACGCTAATTTGCATATTACTGACGTCATCACGTTCTACCATTTCCGTTTAACAGCCTATGGTAAATAAATGGGGTGTTTATATTTGCACTACGCTTTATGCAAGCATGTCAATTGAACTAAATTGATTGCTGTTTGAATACAGTATATCATTATAGATAAGTAATTTGCAGTAATCGCTCAGACATAATAAACTCAAACAAGTTCTGAAACTCTCACTTAAAACATCTCTGATTGTGAACAAGAAAAGAATAAACGGTCAAATCAAATTGTTAAAATAAAGGAGAAGCAGATCGGTTTGACTGTACAAGGGAGATACCTTCACACTGCCGGTGCTAAACCATTTGCCGTCGGTACGCAGAGGGGTGATCTGCTGTCAGGCTGCAGGTGGGAGAGACTGCTGTATGAGGACTGGGCCGCCTGTCAGTGCTCTGAGGCGGGGGAGGGACCACCGGCATCACCCGCAGCTCGTTGAGAAGAGTAGGAACGGTACAGTAATGGACAAACGACAGTCTATAAAAATCTCCAGTAACACACAAAAAAGTCGCTAGATTTGTCGCTAGTCGCTTTTTTGAAAATTTGTCGCTAGGGGGGTCTGAAAAGTCGCTAAATCTAGCGACAAAGTCGCTAAGTTGGCAACACTGGTTGAGGGAGAGTAAATAGTGAGTCAGTTTTTCTTTTTTTTTGGATTAACTATCCCTTTAAATTAAAACGGAATCACAAAAGATTAAAATGTTTACAATCTAGTTCAATGTATCAACAAAAACAAACTACATATGGATATCATTCATTCATTCATTTTCTTTTCGGCTTAGTCCCTTTATTAATCCTTGGGTTGCCACAGCGGAATGAACCGCCAACTTATCCAGCACATGTTTTACGCAGCGGATGCCCTTCCAGCTGCAACCCATCACTGGGAAACATCCATACACACTCATTCACACATATACACTATACACGGACAATTTAGCTTACCCAATTCATCTGTATACCGCATGTCTTTGGACTGTGGGGGAAACCGGAGCACCCGGAGGAAACCCACACGAACACGGGGAAATATGCAAACTCCACACAGAAACGCCAACTGACCCAGCCGAGGCTCGAACCAGTGACCTTCTTACTGTGAGGCGAACGTGCTACCCACTGTGCAACTGTGCAGCCCCATATGGATATCAATAATACTAAAATAGCTTGGGAAAAATGTGTAGGTCAGTTTATTGTACACAACATATTGAACTTTCTTTAAAAAAAAAAAGCTATTCTATTGTCAAATAGCCGCGGCAGCTAGCTCTCTGCAACTCTCACATGGTCACCCACTGAAGCTAAGCAGGGCACGGTCAGTACATTGATGGGAGACTACAGTACATGGCTTTATCACTCCTCCATCGTCTCCTCTCCACCAATCAACTAGTGTGTGGTGTGTGATCTGGTGCAATATGGTTGCCGTCATATCATCCAGGATGTTGCACGCTGGTGGTTGATGAGGAGATTCCCCTCAAAAATGTGTAAAGCACTTTGAATGTACAGAAAAGTGCTATATAAATGTAAGGAATTATTGTTATTATTGAATACACCTAATAATTATAGTAACGTTTAATTTACAAGGTTTTATTATAGCTAGACATGAACTTTAGTTCACTTTACACCATTAAAAAGCAATAAACAGCAACAACAAATGAATTCTTCAGGATTTGTGTGCTCAAAAGAAGCTCAGAATTTACTGTCTTCTCCTCTAGTTTTGGCAAACCAGCTTCAGCAGGGACGAAGACGATTAATCTTTAATCTCATTCCAGCTTTCTCAGCTCTCAGAGACGACCAAATAGTCTTTATTGTTTCCTACGGGCTTGCAGATTTGTTTTTTACTTATCACATTTGGCCAAATATGCATTTCATATCAATGCCGTGTAAAGACAAACAATTGAATCACATTTATTAACACGGGAGTTCACACGGTCAGTTAAGTAACTATGCAAATGTCTTCATTGCAGAGTAGGTGTAATATTTAGCATTGTCTTTACAACAGTGGATTGATTTATTCACGCCTTTAGGGTTTTGTGGGTTTTATCGGTTGCGCAGGCCAGTGTTCGCATAAATAACTCGCACTACTGCTGCTTCATTCGCTCCTCTGTATGTTTTTCTCCTTGCATTACATGAAATGTGAGATGTCATGTATGAGGCTTTGGGGGAATTCTGTTTCGTTGTTGGTTAATAATACAGTATAATATAGTAAAGTTTTGATAATCAATTCTTCGGTTTCCTCCACAGTCCAAAGACATGTACTATAGGTCAATTGGATGAACCAAATTGGCCGTAGTGTGTGTGTGTGTGAATGAGAGTGCATTGGTGTTTCCCAGTACTGGTTTGCAGCTGGAAGGGCATCCGCTGCGTAAATGTCACAATCACCAGCGAACTAACATCTGCATTTTTGTTGTTGTTGTTTTTTTGACAAGGCAAAGTATTTGATTATTAATATTCATTCATTTTTCTTTGGCTTAATCACTAATTTATCAGGGGTCGCCACAGCAGAATGAACTGCCAACTATTCCAGCATATGTTTTACTCTCACGATCACCAGCCATCTAACATCCAGAGATGCTGCTTATGTAGTGCAGTAATCAGTCCCAAAAGCAGCATCAGCTGTGAAAGTCTAATCAGAGGAGACTTGGAGGTACACAGGTGTGTGTGTTGCATGACTGAATATGTAGTCCATAACATGGCGGATTTGTAGTTCGTGTGAAAGTGAGTATTTACCATCGATCCCTGGATGTTAGATCGCTGGTGATCGTGACAGTAAAACATATGCTGGAATAGTTGGCAGTTCATTCTGCTGTGGCGACCCCTGATAAATTAGGGATTAAGCCAAAGGAAAATGAATGAATGAATATTAATAATCAAATATCTTGCCTTGCCAAAAAAACAACAACAGAAATGCAAGCATTTACTTTATGACTACAAGTCTATGATAAGATCTTTTATTAACATGAGTAATTAACATGTTTCTTGCTTGTTATATGTTCAACAACACTGTAAGACTTGAGATACCACAAATACTTTGATGTCTTTGACAATTCAAACATGAGCTGGAAACACAGAGACAATCGGCTCCACAACCCACCAGGTGGGAATGCGGGAAAGCCAGCTCCTCTCATTCATTTAGATTTGAAGCAACCCCCTCTCCTCACTCACCCTCTCTTCATACATACTCACACAGAATGGTCATTTCAAAGTATGAATGTCCTAAATCAATCCAAGTGACTTTATCTATCATGTCTGATATCATTTGAAATGTCTCAGTGCGACTGGTACAATGGTCTCATTTCCCCAGAAATAGACATAATCAAAATAATAGATATATAACTTCAGGTATCTTTTGAACCACTGCTAAGGGTGTGCCTATACCTAGGGGGCCTTTATTCAAATGACCATTTGTTCCCTGTAGGCAGAAACTCTTCTAACATGCCACTAAATGTAAATGCCTTTTGTTATTCAACAAACACCCATCCTTGAGGAGATTCTTGGTTGACTACTTAAGGAACAGTTTCTAAATGTTCGTCGCGATTCTGTACCCAGATTAGCCCGTAGCGTGGAGCTCTCATGCTCCACGCTATGTATATTTTGAAGTCAGGTATGCATCTTTTGATCTTGGATTTATCTTTGATAATTTGATGTCTTGTATTGATTGTTTATGAATTGACTGAATGAATTGGCTTAATACACAGTTACCTGACTAATAAATTGTTATGTTTTGAATAATTCAAACAGATCTCATGTTATTATCTCTAGTAGATTACGTTAAGTCCATAACACCGCAAACCCCTGTATAGGTTAGTAACGGACTAAGACACGATAGACGGAGCAGCGTGGCACGCTATACGATGATCTTAAGGCTCCGACTAACACGTTGGTATTAATTCAAGTATACTTAGACTGTAAAAGGCCAATAATGGGTTTTCTATTTAGAACAACAAAGGATTGTTGAGACAAGTCTAAATGTGGGTAGGCCTTCATCTACAAACTTATAATACTATTTAAATCATATGGTGATTATTCAAAGTTATTAATAATTTAAGTAAATTGGTCTGCCCAATTCTATAGTAATGATCATGGTAAGATTAAATAGTTTTGTCTTGATTTAGTAGATAGCAGCTCTATGGGGACCACACAACAAATATTCTAAACTGAGTAAGTAGGGTTCTGCCTTTTAGAATAGTGGTTAATCGCCTCTGTTTAATGACCAAGACTAACAAGTTTGTGTTTAAGAGATTGTATACTCGGCCGGTACAAGACTCAGGATGTTATAGGACTCCGAATGAACGAGAATAACATACAATAATGAATCTAAGAGAATATTCAATCATAACCTAAAGTAATATTAAAAGAAACTAAATAACCTTATCAATGTTTTATAATTGGAGTCAGATAAAACGAGAAGGAATATATTAATATTCTAAACCACCTCATACTAAAATTGGAGTCAGATATGAGTTAAAGTTAAAGTAAATCAACATTGTGCACTGAAAAGACCGAACAGGCAATAAACCTTCATCCACCAGTAGATACCGTCGTTGGACTAACTGGTTGGACCCTACAAAGTGGTGACCGACCTCCGTGATCTCCCAGCCCAGGCGAGTTACGGCTTTTCAGCACAATATGGATTTAAATCAAGCAAGAGGTTTGGATCTTCTTTTCTTTCTTCAGCTGCTATGGTAAGTCAATTCTTCTTTGCCTATTAGAAATGTTGAGGGAAAGCGAGATGCACCCTGTATAAATACATTGATAGAATGAGTCGGAAATACTCAAAAATGTTAGACCGGAATGCGTTATCCGGTGGGGCTTGAGAATTAGACAAAACCAATTTGATTATCAGGGACATGATAGCAGCAGTGTAGATGAATGCCATCCCTTGCTCTGAAGAATCACTTTGTCTGCTAGGCAGCAAGATTTGAATCTTAAATTGGAATAAGATCATCCAAATTATATTCTGGGACCCAGTGGAGAGTCATAAATTAGATCCTAAAAGTTTAAATCAAGAACTGTCCATTGTTTTTAATCTACTGTTTTATAAAAAAAGGAAGAAAAAAAAAAAATGGTTAAAGATTTAAAAACAATTGTAAAACTTTTAAATTGGATAAATGACAACAGTCTGTTTTAAGGCATCTGCATATGAAAAATAAAGGTGAACAGAGCAGGATAGTTTGATTGCAAAAAAGACAAAGAGGCTAAAAGGAAAAATCTACCCTTACAAAGCAGAAATTTGCAATTGAAATTTAATTGTGGTAAATTCAAATATGACGCTAATCAGCTAAAATATCCACAATGCTTTAATTTAGTCTTAAAACAGACTAAATATAAAAAGTAGAATTTACGATCTAAAACAAGGCATTTTTACAATCTGCCCAATTCCTCTAAACCTTTTCATATTCAAATGGCCTGACAGAGAGCAAAGAAATTTCACCTAATCAGTGATTTTAAGATACTCAGAATGTGTTTGCAGTAATTGCATGTTAACAACAACAGTCTTCCATTTGGCCATGAGCCTGACCATTTGTTGTCCATACAATCTACAGGCAAGCACAGCTCTGATTACAAAATAAAAGCATTAAGCTAAAATGAACACCTTAACAACTGTTGTTCGAAAAGACTCTCCAGAGACCAGAAATAATTATATTTTAATATATACTATGTACAATAATGTACATTATATTATAATCGCCAATCATGGCACTAAATATCAAAGATGAAACATTCATCTTGAGGAGGTTTGCTCTCTTTATGCCTTAATGAAAACACTAACAGAAGTGTGGCATAACTGACTGTAAACCAAATGAAACCTCACTGAAAAACACCACCTACAATTAAAATCTGATCAAAGAGATAAACTCGCCAGAAAAATAATGAAAGGGGGATGGATATGATAACATTCAGAGTTACCACAGTCTTTATGGGTCAAAAGATCTAAACTAATCTAATCTGTGAGCCACACCATAAAACAACAACTGCTAAGCAGACAACACCAAAAGGGTGAAATGATTTCTGCTAACAGATCTGACTGTAATGAGAGCAAGAATAAACTATGGGTATCAGCCCATCGGATTGTGAACTGAAATTAGTGACAAATCACTAATTGATTCAGAAAAATGTCCCCAGCGGAACTGGGAGGTAATGCTCAGGACACAGCAGACTGTATGAACTCAACAGCGAGAGCAGTTTTCAGGTGTTACACACTCACAACAATGTGCTAAAACAATGACCGCAATTCAGATCTGACCAACAACATCATGTGACTTCCAGAATTAATATTGCAAGATGGTGCAATTACATAAATTCCACATGATTGAATATGAAGCTAATGAAAGTTCTAAAATTAACTGTGGCTCTCTCTGCGTTTGTTCTCATCTTAGGTTGACCAATGCAATTCCTTGAAGGACAACAAGGAATGTTCCTGATCCGGTCTACACCAAACATGGACAAAGGAAGGGAACTGTTACGTCACAACCTGGGATGACAAAAGACTCCCATTCTGCATCTCAAAGCATGAACCCCTGTGAGACAAAAACCTCACACCTTGGTGCCGAATCTAAGGGCGCCCTGCAGTGAGTTCTCTGAAACAGTCTTTGATCAGTCATCAGAATAACAATTATCCACAGCTGATCTTATCAATGAATTCAGCATTTTATGAGGCTATGTGATTTCACAAAACGTCTTTCTTCAACCAAAGATGTGAAGAATTACATTATAAATGAAACAAAGGCACAAAAGATCTCTTAGTTAGGATAAAAACACAAAACTTCATGTTTCCCAAAATGCTTAACAGCAATGGGACTAAAAGCCTGTTTACCTAGAAGCAATAATGAATTAACTGCATTGTTCATGCAAGACATACAGCTGTTAACCTCTCTAGCTGGCGGACTAATAGTCCAATAGCAGTAAATTTAATAGTCACTGATTCTGATTGCATTTCCAAATTTATTATTGTGCTATACGCATGTTCATTATTATAGAACACTTAATAGTGGTTTACGATACTCCACATACTCATACTAAATAATTCCTTTATAAGTGTATAAAAACACTTGAGTCTGAAGCTACAGATGCCACACATGTAAAAATGCAATCCTATGTTGAATGAGTTTGATCTCCAAAAGTAGAAAACTCTGCTATTCTCTATATAGCTGCAGTTTAAACTACAAACAGGAGTATACCGTGTGATAATTCCATTAACTATGAAAATGCATTCTTACAGGATCCAGCTTTTAACATTGCACTTTATCATGCTCCTTAAAAGATATTATATAGAATTAATTTGAGCCAGAACACACCTCATGCTCACATTCATATGCTGGCTCCCTGTTAAAACAGGACCAAAATCTTACAACACAATTATAAAAATTGATTACCATTATTTGGAGCGTTATACTGACACATAGCCACAGGTAAACACAGGCACATAGATAACACCTTGGTCTTCAAAGACACAGGAGTCAAATCTCCTTAACTAAAGATCTATTGTCTATATTCATACAAACAAACCACATTAGCCTCACACACATAGAACAACAGAATAATTAACCTGATGACAGACGAGACAACAACACACTTCTAACACCCTGTGTCAGCTGACAAGAAAATACACATATACATGGCTTTGATAACAAATTGATGGTATAAAATGTCAATACAGAGGCAAACCTGCCATTAAATTTAAGAATACATACACTGACTGTTGTGGGGATGGTTGACAAACCAGAGGGCCCCTGGTTTCCCAATCTATCACTAATAACAGGAATAAGTGCTAAAATGATTAGACCTGAAGTGAGGACACTTCTAATAATCAACTAGGAAATCTGAAATTTGACAAATACCATCAATCTTGACCTAGCCTTTACACACACACACACACACACACACACACACACACACACACACACACACACGCGCGCACACACACGCACATGCACACACACACAAACACACACAGTATTATAGATATACCTTTATAATTATGGTTGAATATTAATATCATATATGATAAATATCTTCATGTATTCTCATTATGAATATGAATGCCATCTATTTGAATGTTTTGTCATGATGATGATAATATAATTTGATGATGCATACTGCCTATGCAAATATGTTATACTGTTTAAATAAGTTACACTGACCTTTTGATACTTTTCCTCTGAGTAATTCATACCAAGAATATCTCTAATATTTCCCCTGCCATTATACAGTGGTGATAAAGAATTTATCTGTTTTTGATTGGACCTTTTAAACACATTGAAAGAGACCTGAGACCAGTTGTACAACTCGCACTTACTGACACCTTTTATGTTTTGGTCATATATTTTATGCTTCACCTCATGACTTTTTTCAATGCAGAATGACGCGTTCATAATTGTTCAATCTCTGAGCCATCAAGTTGTTGTTTAGGTGACTGAGAGAAGGCAGTGTATACACACTGCGGACCCCCACCTACCGATGTCTGCATAAGGAACTGCACCAATGGAGGTGAACAGCTTCATCAGAAGGAGCAGACTATGATTCTGGGAGAACCCCACACGAAGTGGAAACTTTTGCCAGGGGTAGGACACATTGAACTGAACAAGTTACAGAGGCCTCTATTGACTGAATGGGCTGTGCATTTGAGTCAGGCTCATCAAAAGAGGTGAAAACGAACCTGGACCTGTTTAGCTACCTGCTGAACGTGAATTACAACTGAAAAAATCTGCAGAGACTGTCTTGAATTGCCCAAGAACGACCTCAACAATGATACATCAGTGACCCCATGTCTACACATCTATATTTGACCCATGGGGCCAAAGGGGGATTTCTGTAAGACTTGAGATACCACAAATACTTTGATGTCTTTGACAATTCAAACATGAGCTGGAAACACAGAGACAATCGGCTCCACAACCCACCAGGTGGGAATGCGGGAAAGCCAGCTCCTCTCATTCATTTAGATTTGAAGCAACCCCCTCTCCTCACTCACCCTCTCTTCATACATACTCACACAGAATGGTCATTTCAAAGTATGAATGTCCTAAATCAATCCAAGTGACTTTATCTATCATGTCTGATATCATTTGAAATGTCTCAGTGCGACTGGTACAATGGTCTCATTTCCCCAGAAATAGACATAATCAAAATAATAGATATATAACTTCAGGTATCTTTTGAACCACTGCTAAGGGTGTGCCTATACCTAGGGGGCCTTTATTCAAATGACCATTTGTTCCCTGTAGGCAGAAACTCTTCTAACATGCCACTAAATGTAAATGCCTTTTGTTATTCAACAAACACCCATCCTTGAGGAGATTCTTGGTTGACTACTTAAGGAACAGTTTCTAAATGTTCGTCGCGATTCTGTACCCAGATTAGCCCGTAGCGTGGAGCTCTCATGCTCCACGCTATGTATATTTTGATGTCAGGTATGCATCTTTTGATCTTGGATTTATCTTTGATAATTTGATGTCTTGTATTGATTGTTTATGAATTGACTGAATGAATTGGCTTAATACACAGTTACCTGACTAATAAATTGTTATGTTTTGAATAATTCAAACAGATCTCATGTTATTATCTCTAGTAGATTACGTTAAGTCCATAACACCGCAAACCCCTGTATAGGTTAGTAACGGACTAAGACACGATAGACGGAGCAGCGTGGCACGCTATACGATGATCTTAGGGCTCCGACTAACACGTTGGTATTAATTCAAGTATACTTAGACTGTAAAAGGCCAATAATGGGTTTTCTATTTAGAACAACAAAGGATTGTTGAGACAAGTCTAAATGTGGGTAGGCCTTCATCTACAAACTTATAATACTATTTAAATCATATGTTGATTATTCAAAGTTATTAATAATTTAAGTAAATTGGTCTGCCCAATTCTATAGTATTGATCATGGTAAGATTAAATAGTTTTGTCTTGATTTAGTAGATAGCAGCTCTATGGGGACCACACAACAAATATTCTAAACTGAGTAAGTAGGGTTCTGCCTTTTAGAATAGTGGTTAATCGCCTCTGTTTAATGACCAAGACTAACAAGTTTGTGTTTAAGAGATTGTATACTCGGCCGGTACAAGACTCAGGATGTTATAGGAATCCGAATGAACGAGAATAGCATACAATAATGAATCGAAGAGAATATTCAATCATAACCTAAAGTAATATTAAAAGAAACAAAATAACCTTATCAATGTTTTATAATTGGAGTCAGATAAAACGAGAAGGAATATATTAATATTCTAAACCACCTCATACTAAAATTGGAGTCAGATATGAGTTAAAGTTAAAGTAAATCAACATTGTGCACTGAAAAGACCGAACAGGCAATAAACCTTCATCCACCAGTAGATACCGTCGTTGGACTAACTGGTTGGACCCTACAAACACTTCCTTATTAGCATGTGTACCATCTATTAACCAACAATGTCAGAAGACGTATATCATATTAATATTCCAGAATGGCAATGTCAGGATTCATTGAGCTCAAATTGTAAATGAAGGCTTCATTTTCACACATGAATTGACCCGGAACAATGTGAAAGTCTTGAGATGTACTGGAGTAGACAGAGGATGTCTCGGTGTCAAATATATAAAACTGATCTGAGAACATTTTAAGGCTTTAAGATCGTTTTAAGTGTCTATAAACTCAGTCTGGTCTCATGAGTGAAACGTAAGTATTTTACGTTTTGTCAGATTATTGGCTAATTTGTATGAATTTGTGTGAGTTCAGTTGTACAAAAATGTTCGATTTTAAAAAGGAGGCGTGGCACCCAACCCCACCCCTAAGCCCAACTGTCATTGGGGGATGAGCAAATTGTATGAATGAGATTGTATGAATTCATACGAATTAGCCACTAAATCAAAAATTTATGAATTGCTGTGAGTTTTACATGTTGATAAGCTCTATAGACACTTGTTAAATAATTGAATAGCTCCCCCACTGCAATAGTTGAAATTTCTGAATGGTTTGATATGAAATAACAAAACCTTTACTATTATCACATGACTCTTGCAGATTGTTTCCTCAAACTACTGATTCGAACTGAAGCTGTGTAAAGATTTTGAAGCTTTATGATATAGTGTAATGAGTTCATGACAACTCTTGTAGAGATTTAGTACAGTAATAAGTATGTATATAGTAATGTTGATGAGGTTGATCTCGGTAGAGTAGATCTGCTACGCTGCTGCTCCCGAGCAAAAATCGAGACTTGCTGCTGCCAGCATATTTACAGACTTGATGTCTTAGAATATGTCTGAGAATAACACGCTGCTGCTGCAAACATAATATATATATATATATATATATATATATGTAACCCCCCATAGCAGATCTATACACAGGTGGAGCTGGGGTGGAGGAGGGATCTAAAAACACACTGCCCATAACTAGCACAAACAAAACTGAGGCAGAACAGAACTTACTAATGTTTCATTGATTAAAAAAACAAATCCCTGAATTCAAAATTCAAAGTAGCACTATTGCGAGTAACAAGAACAAGCATACTGCATAAATATGTTTTGTGGGTGTGTTATTTGAGTGACTTTGCATTTCTAGTGAGCAAGTGGGGTTCATGCATAGAATATCTGAGATATTAGGATATTTAGTGAGATATTAAGATATTTAGAACTTTGACCACAGTGCATGCAATCTAGTTGACGGTGTGCACTGTTGCTTTTGCACTTTGGTCAACGCAGCAACAAAGTGCCCTAGTGCGGCACAAGCCATTGAAATGAATTGGGTTCATAGCACAGTGCTTTCCACGTCTAGTGTGAAAGCTGCTTCAGACTTCACAGTGACTACAGCACATTCAACATTGCTGGGCATGTGGCACAGCTTATCCTCTTTTGGCTTATGTTTTCGGCCATTTTCTATATTTTTTAGCAGCTAAAATTTGGTGCATCCCTAGTATTACCTTAGATACGTATATGTGCAACAGTGTCTTTTTTTTTCTTTTTTTTCTAAAAAGCCTTTCTATGGACCAGAGATGCAAATTGACAAATTTTATTTTTAATGTACAAGGTATATTTTTCAACATTTGGCTTGACTGATGTCCCAACTCACAGACCCACTTCACTTCCTGTCACTAATATTGTCCTATTATAATAATAATTAAATATCAATATTTTGAAAGTGGCCATATCTACAAGGAACCTCAATTGCATTTAAAAAGACCAGAAATATGCTTTGATTTCCAACAACAAGTGGGATTTACAACATGTTATACTGTAATAAATAAATAAATCTAAGTATTTTGATCTGAAACTTCTGTGGTTGCCCGAGACTTGTATTGCATATTTTTAAAACAACAAAACAAGACAACATAATTGCATTTGAAAAATATTTAATTCGGAGTTGGATCATCATATATTCCATAATCACTATTTTTTAAATGATTATTTAATTCGTTTTCAAATAGTAAATTTCATTCAGTAGCCCTGTGTTTAAAATTTTGTTTAGTTTTAGCACACAAATAGTCTCATATTATTTCCATTTCAACTGAATATTTTCCATGTCATTACAAACTATTGTATCAAAAAACTATTTATAATTAATATCACGGTGTTGTTGGAAATTATGGAAATGCATTCTTTAGTACAGCCTTTGAACTGTTAGCGGAGATGAAAAACGTGGGTCACAAGAGGTGCTCTTATCCGCCAGTCCTTGAATTAGCATCGTTTTCCAAGCCCTGAATAAATGAACATGAACTCTAGGTGTATGTTATTGATTTTGATAAGCTAATTTCAAATCTGCATCTTGACAAATATTATCCTTGCATAATACTTTGATCTTCCTTTACAAGCCAGTCACTTTCTCCAATCATTTAACTAACCGATGGTAAAAGTGATTTCCTAAAAGATCTTTTTTTTCTCTCTCTACGGTTTCTTGGGACTAATACTGAACTGCAAACATTAGACAGGTGAGTTTGATGGCCGTATATCTCAGCATAGATCTTAATGAGACATGTTTAATGTGCTTTCCTCTTCATGTGCTGGTCTGAATGAGTGCACTCGAGAAGTTTCCCCACCGTTATCTCAAACCCACATACAGCACTTTACAATCACTGTCTTATATATCACGGTGTCCTATCAGATATTAAAGCCAGTGTAGGTGAGCAGAGAGAAAAATAAATCCCTCTCCACCTGAAGAACCATTACTGCAGAAAAAATCCAACTTGAGCAGACATTTTCCTCTGGAAAGATACTTGAGCAGGAGTCAAGTGCAAGCTCCTTTAAAAAAATGCAAAAAGTCACGTCTGCTTGACTAGAGTATAGATGCTAACCATTCTAGTATGCTTGTATTTGATTGTCAGGGAGATTTAGTTGTGTTTGCTAATTTATGTGTGTGTGTGTGTGTACTTGTATTTATATCCCAGTGGGGACTTAAACCTAAATGCACACAGACTCATGGGGACTTGTGTCACCATTGAGGTCTTCATGGGTAAACATGCTTATTAATCACACGGCATGAAGTGTTTTGAAAATATAAAAATGCATATTGTTTCCTGTGGATTTAGGGGTAGGGTTGGATTAAGGGATATATGGAATATACAGTTTGCATTGTAGAAACATCATTATGTCTATCAGAGTCCCACTGGGATATAGGAATGTGTGTGCGTGTGTGATGTATTTGTATAATTGCATGGGTATGACGAAGGTATTACAACATCAGAGTGGTTTATAAGGACATGCCTGTGTTATTGTAATTCAAAATGTGAAAAAAATCATACCTAATGGGGTCTTTTCAATTTAAAGGCATAACTAGGTTAATTACCCAACAGGCACAGGACGTCAACATGATTGCATTTTGGGTGGAAATGAAAATTGGGTTGATGTGAGAATCAGAACATCAGACCGATGTCAGTGTCCGATATCAGACAGACGTTGCATTTTGGTCACTTTTCAACACAACCTAAAATCAACCAACTATCAATGTCTAATGATGTTACCGCTTGACATTGTGTGGACGTTACCACTATGATGCCTATCAGACGTTGGATTTTGGATGCCAAACCTGATGAATAAATGTCAGTATTTGACCTCAAAATGACGTTGGTTTAAGATGTTGGCTGTACAGTACGTTGGATTTTGGTGACTCTCCAACACAGTTGTTACTTTTCACGTATGTTTTGTGGTGTTTTGTTGTTTGTTTTCTGTTTTGCGTTCTCTTCTCTCTTCCATGTCTATTCTGTCCTGTTCTAATTGGTGAAGTTTTTTCCTCACCGCTGTCGCCTCTGGCTTGCATGGTTCGGGATCTGTAGAGCTGCGCATCGATGGATTTGCTCTTCAGTGTTTGGACTCTCAGTAGTGATTATTAAACCACACTGAACTGAGCTAAACTGAACCGAATTTAAACACTGCAAACTGGACTGACACTGTTTCAATTCACTATGATCTTCTATGTGAAGCTGCTTTGACACAATCTACATTGTAAAAACGCTATACAAATAAAGGTGAATTGAATTGAATTGTTCTAGGTGTGCAACCATTGGTCGAAACAGCTGTCAGTCACCATCATGACGCAATCGGCGCACCAATCGGGAGCTGGTCCGCCAAGTATAAAAGACGTATGCTTGCGCTGTTCTCCAGGAGCGCTTGACTCACCGCCAAACTCCTCACTTGTGTCGGCCGGCCTGTTCATTTGTGTTTGTTTAGTTTAGTTGTTGTTGCTATTTGTCTAGATTCTCTCGATTAAGTGATTGATTTATTAGATAAGCTTGTGCAGCTCAATTTAGTATCTATTGAGAAGTTGAACGGTCTTCTTGAGAATTGGATTATATCAGATCATGTTTTGCTAATGGCTAACAGTGTGTACTTTACGAGAGATTTAGTAATCCTGAGCAGCATAGTGTTTGTCTTTTAGTTAGTTTATGGAGGCGTTGCCACATGTATAGTTACTGTTTTGGAGTAGTTATAAAGTTAAGCGACGTGCTAAAGATTACGGTTTTCTTTCTGCATCAGTTAGTTTAGTGGGTTGGGGTTTAGTTAGATCGTTTTGTTAAAATTATTTCTTTGTTTTGGCAAAACTCCTGTTTTCTGTTTAATTCTGTCATTTAAAATTACTTTCTAATATTCATTGTTTAACATACTGTTTAATAAATACTTACTTTTTATTTCACTTAACCAGCAGTTTTGTCTTCTCATTTTCACCCAGCATCATTATAGACTCACTGATTGTTACGTTTCATCCATTTAATATCTTAATAACTTAAACACTTAACACAATCTAAAATCAACCAAAAATCAGTCATTTGATGTCGTAATTGGATGTTAGAATAACGCTGTCCTTGGACGCTGGCTAGTATTTGAGTTTTGGTCACTCAACATTATAACTTAAATCTAACCTAATATTAAAGTTATATAATGTGTGCCTGCTGGGTAACTTAACTAGGCATCTCAGGCTAATTGTTCCCTGAATTGTTCCCTTGGACAACAGTGGTTTGTTCTGTTGCCATAGGGTTGGATTAAGGGATATATGGAATATACTGTTTGCATTGTAGAAACATCATTACGTCTATCAGAGTCCCACTGGGATATAGGAACGTGTGTGTGAATTTGTATAATGGCATGGGTATGACAAAGGTATTACGATGTCGGAGTGGTTTATAAGGACATGCCTGTGTGCTTGTAATTTAAAATGTGAAAAATCTTACCTAATTGGGTCTTTTCACATTCAAAGTTTTGCAAGATGCTAGTGTTCAGTATAAAGTAAAATTTAAAGGCATTATTAGGTTAATTATCTAGCAGGAACAGGACATCAACAGGATTGCATTTTGGGTGAAAATGAAAATCAGGTTGATGTGAGAATCAGAACATCAGACCGATGTCAGTGTCCGATATCAGACAGACGTTGCATTTTGGTCACTTTTCAACACAACCTAAAATCAACCAACTATCAATGTCTAATGATGTTACCACATGACATTGTGTGGAAGTTACCACTATGACATCTATCAGACATTGGATTTTGGATGCTAAACCTGACGAATAAATGTCAGTATTTGACATCAATATGACGTTGGTTTAAGAAGTTGGCTCAACGTTGGATTTTGGAGACTTTCCAACGCAACCTAAAATCAACCAAATATCAACGTCTAATATTGTTACAGCTTGACATTGTGTGGACGTGACCACTATGACGTCTATCAGACATTGGATTTTGGATGCTAAACCTGACGAATAAATGTCAGTATTTGACATCAATATGACGTTGGTTTAAGAAGTTGGCTCAACGTTGGATTTTGGAGACTTTCCAACGCAACCTAAAATCAACCAAATATCAACGTCTAATAATGTTACAGCTTGACATTGTGTGGACGTGACCACTATGACGTCTATCAGACATTGGATTTTGGTTGCCAAAACTGACAAATAAATGTCAGTAATTGATATCAATATGATGTTGTTTTAAGATGTTGGCTCGACGTTGGATTTTGGTGACTTTCCAACACAACCTAAAAACAACCAAATATCAACGTCTAATGATATTGCAGGTTGACGTTGTGTGGACGTTACCACTATTACGTTTATCAAACGTTGGATTTTGGTTGCCATACCTGACGAATAAATATCAGTATTTGACATCAACATGACGTTGGTTTAAGATGTTGGCTCGACGTCAGATTTTGTTTACTTTCCAACACAACCTAAAATCAACCAAATATCAACGTCATTTGACGTCAGTATTGGACATCAAAATAACGTTGTCCTTGGATGCTGGCTAGTCATTGAATTTTGGTCACCCGACATCACAACCTAAATCTAACCTAATATTAACGTCTTATGATGTTGCGTGCATGCTGGGTAGCTTAAGTAGGCATTTCAGGTTAATTAGGCAAGTCATTAGATGACAGTGGTTTGTTCTGTTGCCAATTGGGGGGAAAAAAAGAGGCTGTCATTTTCACCGTTTTTAATTTTTGCAATTTAATAACTTTGCTGAAATAAAACACAAATATATTTAATTCCATGACTTTTATTAAATATCTGTATATTTCCTTATAACATTGTTATTTTAATAAAATTACAAAACATAAAAGAGTTTTGATTATTTCTACGTAGAACTACCATAGGGGTTTAAAATCACCAGACGCATTTGTGTCTGCTACATTAAATATACGTGTTTCTGTTGCCTAGCAACTTCCTGCTTCTGGTACAGTCGCGGTACCTGACCAGATTTCTGAACGGGAGCGGGCGGTCTAACAATATAGCCTTCCTGAGAGAGAGAGAGAGAGAGAGAGAGAGAGAGAGAGAGAGAGAGAGAGAGAGAGAGAGAGAGAGAGAGAGAGAGAGAGAGAGAGAGAGAGAGAGAGAGAGAGAGAGAGAGAGCGAGAGAGAGCAAGCGAGCGAGAGAGAGCAAGCGCATCCGCCGTGGTGCTGTGTGTGTGAATGAGAGAGAGCGCGCGCATCTGCCGTGGTACTGTGTGTGTGTCGCTTGTTATAGGCTGTCTGGACTCTTTAGCATCCAGCTGGGTATTTTTTGGAGGCATATTTTATTGCTATCCATTTTACATTCTTCCTTGGCCTTCCTTGTACCTGCTATGTGTATATAAATAATGCTGAGATATGAAGCACAATCGGTAGTTGGCAAATAAATTGAGTGGATATGTTTGTAAATCTGACTTTGAAAGAGTGCCTCACCAGCCACAAACCTCACCGTATGTCACGCGGCACTCATGTCTCATCACAAAGGGGCAAACAAAACTGACATTTAGCCTACAATCCTTGCACAACCTACACTTTTATCTGTTATCTCTCTCCTTTGGTAGTACCCAATTTAAACGTAAGATTTTGGAAACCATATCTAAACTTTGCGTCAATGGTCGGGTTGGCTACAGTAGAAAATTATTTTAAGCGGGCAGTGAGTGAACAAAGGTTAAATATACAGAGCAAGCAGTCGGGTGCGGAATAAAACCTGACGGGAGTGGGACTAAAAAAACAGTCCCACGCAGACCTCTCATTCAAAGCTTAATTTTAATATCTAAATAGAAGCTTTGAATGTAAATATGACGTGACAATATGACGTCTTATATATAAGAAAAGTCATAATGACTTATATGGTTATTTTAGTAGAAGAAGAATTCTGGTAGTTCCAGTGTTAAGGGGGCTAATAATATTGATCTTAGTAGTTTTACGTTTTTAAAATACATATAATTATTATTCCAACCAAACTGAAAGAAATTAGACATTCTCCACAAGAAAAATCATTTTGTCTTCAGCTGTATCTTTTGACTTTCTTCAACTATACATTTAAGGGATTTTACCAGTTAAAATTGCGATCGCTACATTAATTTTCCAAGCACTACAAAAACAATGAAGTAATTAAAGTCTTGTACTTCATAGCCAGAAATGTTCAAATAAATCCTGGGTAAAAGCTGTTCAAGTACATCAACTTTAATAGAATCAGGAATATCTGCATTTGAGTGCTGCTAATATTCAATCTGAGCCGTCTAAGAAATGCAGATCGCGTAATCCTGCGGCTTGCCGTTTGATGTGAGCCGATCAGATCGAGACCAAGCACCACTCCATTCAAGTATCACAGCATTAAGGATTCAAGCATGAATAATGCCTGTATATGAGGTATACAAGAAGACGTGGAAAGGGAAAACACATTCGCTTCAATTATGCATGGCTGAAAGAGAGATTATAACACAGTGGAGACACATGAGAATCATTTTTGATCACGCTTGCTCACAGAGGTCAAAAGTGTGTTCGCTGATACAGAATGAGCAAATTTGCATGGAAAAAAAAAAACTAAAAACAAGGACTTTTCCTCTGTAAAGGCCGAGGGTGATGGTGAAGCAAAGCCGAGTGCATACTTGACGCACATACAGAAGATGTGCATTAAAATGGGCTCTACAACACAATGTCAGCCAGGTTACTCTGATAGAGGCAAGCGTGAAGATGCAACGGCAGACAATCAGCATATTCATCATTCACGCCAGACGACGACCGGAGATCAGTGTTTCATCCATAGATTGTAAAAGCAGAAGTAATACAAGAAGATCAAAAGATCAAAACTTCAAAAAAAAAACCCTCTTCTGTCGGCTTTCCCCTTTCAGATTTATTTTATTTCCCTCTGATCTCAGTCTTGTCTTGGAACAGCTCACTCTGGTTTCAGTAGGGTGTTTTTTTCCATTGTTGTATATGTTTTATTTGCTTTATTGATTAACACAATGTTCTAACTACATGCGAAACAAAACTGCAACAATCCACGATAGTGATGCTCAAAATGTCTATTTCAGAAATGGTTTCTATTTCTGCAACTCCGCAGCTGAACAACAGCAAAAACTACATTAACAATCATCACCTCATATACTTGATATGTACTTTATTCAGTGTTCAATGCTAATAATGTGAGTTTGAATACCATTTTACATAACATTTATTGGCATACTGAAAGCAGAAGCAGATAGTTTACATCAGATCTTGAAAATAAAATAACTAGCAAACATATTTTGAAAATGAATGTTAGAGAATGTTAGAAAATGAATGGGACAAACCAGTAAATATCAGTCACTCAGCATGTCCTTTCAATATTGTTAAAGAGGTTTATTCATTCATCTTTTTGGCTTAGTCCCTTTATTAATCAGGGGTCACCACAGCGGAATGAACGTCAACTTATCCAGCATATGTTTTACGCAGCGGATGCCCTTCCAGCTGCAACCCATCCCTGGGAAACATCCATACACACTCATTCACACTAGAGATGCGCGGATCAGCTCAAATGTCACCCGAATCCGCTCCTTCATTCTAATCATCCACCCGCCACCCGCTCGCACATATTATTTTATCTGATATATGTATCCGCACCCGACCCACACCCGATCACCACTTTAATAATTCTGATTCTTTGTTTTAAGCATGATAGGTGTAACTTTCTCCGCAATGTCCGGTGGCAGAGTAACAGCTCGTTAATTCATGCTCGAGCAAATGATGAGACGGATAAAAGTACTCGATGCATGCCCTTCTTTTACTTATTTCAGTGTTTTCAGGTTCACAGTGCAAAACAGCTCCCGGGTGGAATTACTGAAGTAAACATAAAACAAAACCGGATAAAACTTTCTCCCTCTAATTCACCGCACGCACAGCACACAGCGAGAGCTCACATCACACAGCATGCGTGTCGAACTACACTACCCACAATGCCCCTCGCTATGGACTACAACTCCCGTAAAAGCAGTCCTAAAGCGGCCACACTATTTCCCCTCTCCTGCAACTTAGGTCACAGTGGGTCGTTCGTTATTAACAGCAGATTCAGCTTTTACATATACAGGAAAAAGAGAACAAAACGGCGTCCCTTCAGCCTAAACAGCAGCTATGTTGTGTGTACTTGGCCCTTTTCTTAACACTGTGCAAAAACAGAATAGCATCTACTGTGCCTGGATTCGGGTGATTCCACCTCGCCTCCAAAACACGGCTGGCTGCACTAAATGAGCGTTCGCGCGAACCGCTTGTTGCAGGAATGCACAAGCTTCTTGCAAGTTGCTGCAGTCGTGTAAATAAGCGATCTTGTTTCTCCCAGAACGATAGCAGATTTCCCTCTGATGACTCCTCTAACTGAAGTTAGCACAGTACTCTTGCACTTCATCCATTATTTTGGGCGTCTCTCATCTTCACATTCTGCGAAGTCCACTCTCTGCTTTTTTGCTGGTCAACTGCTATGACCCGCTACATCCACCCGCGACCCACCCGCATTTAATCATAATGTATTTTTTTATTACCCGACCCGCCCGACCCGCGGATTATCCGCAGCGCCCGCTGATTTAACCGCCATCCGCGCATCACTCATTCACACACATACACTATGGAAAATTTAGCTTACCCAATTCACCTATACCACATGTTTTTGGACTTGTGGGGGAAACCGGAGCACCTGGAGGAAACCCACAGGGAGAACATGCAAACTCCACACAGAAACACCAACTGACCCAGCCGAGGCTCGAACCAGTGACCTTCTTGCTGTGAGGCGACAGCACTACCTACTGCGCCACTGCGTCGCCCTTCATTCTTTCATTCATTTATTAATTTTCTTTCAGCGGAGTGAACCACTATCTATTCCAGCATATGTTTTACGCAGCAGATGCCCTTCCAGCTGCAACTCAGTACTGGGAAACACCCATACACTCTCGCATTTACACACACACTCATACACTACGGCCAATTTTGTCTACGAAGTTCACCTATAGTGCATGTCTTTGGACTGTGAGAGAAACCTTAAGGAAACCCACGTGAACATGGGGAGAACATGCAAACTCCACACAGAAATGCCAACTAGCCCAGCCGGGACTCAAACCAGTGACTTTCTTGCTTTGAGGTGACAGTGCTAACTACTGAGCCACCATGCCGTTCTCTTTAATTCCATTAAATATAATCTATTATTTTTTGGACACTAGGGAACTCTTAATGAACTGTTAATGCTTGAAGTTTATTTATTGCTTTATAGTTATTTATTGATTTTTTTTTTGTCATTTCAATAGAATTCTGTAAAAACTGATTCAATTAAACTTTTTTGACCTTTGAAAAGTTTGTAAGTAAATTATATACAGTGGAGGATAAAAAATATTAGCCATCCTGTGAGATTTGTATTCTTTTTCAAAAATTTCCCAAGTGTTGTTTAACATAGAAAATAACACGTTTAAACATAAGTTCCAATAACTCATTTCTTTTGTTTTTGGCAAGATGACAGTATGTAATGTTTTACTAGTTATTTTGCAGGATACTGGTATTCCGCCTACAGTGCAATTTATAGGCTTAAATAGGTTACTTAGGTTAATTACAGTAGGTTAATTAGGCAAGTCATTAGACAACAATGGTTTGTTCTGTAACCAATCAATTAAACTTTTCAACACAGGTTCATTCTGAAAACGTAGCCCTATATACGTTTCTGGAGATTGTGAATTATGTAGCCAGAGGTACGTACTGTACGGCTGCATTTCATCTTTAAAATAAATGCTATGAGGCAGTATGTTCTTTTTACCAGCTAACCGCTTACCTCCGTATGGGCAGCTTTTCCTGCTGTTACCAGTTTGTCCAATTAGCTCACCATGTACCTCGGCGGACTTGAAACGCAGAGAGGAGTTGACCACGACGATGGGGTTCGAATCCAGCGAAGAACAGTTCGAGAAAGCAGGTAAGACAAAAACAAAAGCCAAAAAATAAAGTAAATAAGGAAGGAGGAGGGTGAGACAGTCGATCGGTCAGTCAGTCGACAGCGGCCTCTAGTGGATTTACGCGAGAACAGCAAGCACGAATGACACTCATGAGTCATTTGAGATCTCAAAAAGCGTACACTGCGGCCTTTGGCGGATTTTCAAAAACAAAATCTGCAAAAAAAAAATAAAATCCAGAAATGTATATAGGGATACGTTTTCAGAATGAGCCTGGGTTGAAATTTTTAATGGTGGCTAATAATATTGACTTTAGCAGTTTTTTTTTTTTTTACATTTTATGCATACTATTACAGCCAAACTAAAATAAATAAGATTTATCCAGAAGGTAAATATAATAAGAAATACTGTAAAAAATTCCTGTCCTCCGTTATACATTACTTGACAAATACTTTTTAAAAATGTAAAAATTGATTTAGGGTGTCATGGTGGCACAGTGGATAGCACGATCGCCTCGCAGCATGAAGGTTGCTGGTTCAAGCCTTGGCTGGGTCAGTTGGCATTTCTGTGTGGAGCTTGTTCTCCCCGTGTTCGTGTGGGTTTCCTTCGGGTGCTTCGGTTTCCCCCACTGTCCAAAGACGTGGTATATGTGAATTGTGTAAGCTAAATTGTCCGTGTACAGTGTATGTGTGTGAATGAGAGTGTATGGATGTTTCCCAGTGATGGATTACAGCTGGAAGGGCATCCACTGCGTGAAATTTATGCTGGATAAGTTGGTGGTTCATTTCGCTGTGGCGACCCCAGATTAATAAAGGGACTAAGCTGAAAAGAAAATGAATAAACGAAAATGTATTTATTTAATAATTTTGTCTTCAACTATATACTTAATAAAGTACTAAATAACAGCAAATTAAACTTTCAAAGTTCTTCTGATAGATCACTGGTGAAACGGATCTTCACTTTCTTCTCAGACTTATATAAAATATATAAAAGCAATATAGAAAAGTATTTTGTGTGCTCTTAAGTGTTTCTCGCTGTCATTTGAACCTACAGGCCCAACACAGCTTTGCGAACGCAGCCCCAGTCCAGTGCTACTTACATTAAAAAGCCAGCCAACCATGTCTATTTGACCTCACCCCTGAGCTAAGAACATACTAAAGGGAGCAAAGCAAGAAAAACACGAGCTGTCCGCTTTTCTTTTATTTAGCGCTTGGAGGAGAAATATGACTCTATAAAAGCAGAAGGATCCGCAGAGCTGAGCGCTGCCGTGATGGGGTGATGCATTGGGCTCGTCCGCCAGGCGACAGTGACATATTGTGTGGCTCTCTGAGACTCAGGCCAGGCAGGTGTATGACAAATTGCACAGCCAATCAGGGAACATCTGTTATTCATCATGCCTCCACGCCCCTGGCACTGCCCGTGAGCTCCACCTGCAGCGAGGCGCCCAGCGGCACCAGTCAGGCCTGAAGACAATGACAGTTTAACCTGAATAATGGACCAAAAAGAGATGACAAGACATCAGTGCTCGCAGATGACCCTCTTAGTTTACCATGTTTGAAGCCCTCATGAACCAAATGACAATTTATATATTTATTTTTGTTCATATTGTGACACAGTTCCTAGAGAAATTGAATATTAAATGAGAAAGCAGTGGGCGTGGCTTGTTTTTTTTTTACTGCAAGTTGATTGGATGTAGTAAAGTAGACGTTTCATTCAGAAAGATGGGGAAAAAGGTTTGGGGGGAGTTATTACAACCGACATCTCCTCGCTATTTATGTTTGTTGTCAAAACTGATCAACCCAGGCTCATTCTGAAAATGTACCACTATATACATTACTGGAGAGCGCCAAATGCACCCCAGGAGGTACGTTTTTTGGTGTTTTGTTTTCACGAATCCACCAAAGCCACTGTGTACACTTTTTGAGATCTCAAATTTCTCTCGCGAGTGCCATTCGCACCTGCTGTTCTCACGTAAATCCACCAGAGGCTGTTGTCGACTGACTGAATGACTGACTGATTGACCAACCCACCCTCCTCCTTCCCTAAACCCAACCAATAGTGTTTTCAAAAGCACCGATTGACCCGCCCACCCACTTCCCTAAACCCAACTGAGAGTCTTTTTAAAAGGAATCCAGAAAAAAGAAAAGCCCTCGCCTGATTTGTACCACGTTTTCTGATTTCACCACATTCTCACCCTGTTATTTACTTGTTTGTTTTCTTTTTTGCCTTCTGTTTTTGTCTTACCCACGTTCTGGAACCGTTTTTCGCCGGACTCGAACCCTATAGTTGTGGTCAACTTCTCCCTGCGTCTCAAGTCCGCTGACGTACATGTCGAGCTACTAAACAAACTGGTAACAGCGGAAAAGCCATCTATACGGAGGTAAGCGGTCAGCTGGTAAACGTGAAAAGGAACGGCGTCATACGGCCCCGTATCATTTGTTTTAAAGACGAAATGCCAGCAAGCGTAGTTCTGGCTACACAATTGCGATCTCCAGAAATGTATATAGGGCTACGTTTGTAGAATGAGCCTATGTTGAAACGGACAGTTGGAGGGGAGTGGTCAACTATGTTAGCCACGCCCAATACCTCAGACAGACCTAATCTGAAAATTCAACTGAAAACAAACAGGAAGTGCGCTTTCAGATTTCAATTAAAGATTGGAAGGACAAACTTTTTTTTTTTTTAAATGACATGCATAGATGAATTGTTCACCACAAAACTAGCATTGCTATCAAAATCAATATGTTAGATTTTATTTCATGTGTACTTTAAAGATGTGTGGTTACATGCCCGGTACACTGCACCACTGCAGCTCAGGCTCAAACAATTAAATTAAATGACTACAATGTTTGAGTTAACAACAATTTAACCAAACCAATAACACAGGCTACTTGGGAATATGAAATTTTTAATTAAACTACTATAATCGTAATTTAACTACAGCAGTTCAAACTGTAGCACTGCCAAAGCACTAAAAAGTTATCAGTTAACAGTGTGATGGTGTAAAATTGTACATTTCTAGTCAAGCCACTTTATGCAGTCTTATACCAAAGATGGAAATAAGTGCAGTTATAATAGATGTTTCTTTGGGGGTCGTTGCTATGTGATTATATTGCAAGGCAATATGGAGCAATTAAGTGTTAAGGTTAAATCTGAAGTATACTTAAAAGTGAAATGATTTAATTAATAATATTTTGCAATAGGGTTAAACTGAGTTAGTTGCAAAATAATTGCATGAAATGATCAAATACATAATATTAATTGAACCCAGCTTAAATGTGAAAACATACCTGTGAGAGCAGTTTTTACATTTCAGATTTTTATTGTGAAATTAAAGGTGCAGTAGGTGATTGTCTTCAGAAATATTTTTTTATTGTGCTGGTTGAAAGTCTTTTCACATTCCAATAGTAAAGATTAAAATAAATGATCTAAATGTATTTATATGTATTTTTATATTCTGGGCAAGGCATAAGACTAAAAAATGTTTGTCCAATTAAATTTTGTCAGGCCAACAATTCCCATAATTCTCATAAGTAGCCCCAACTGTCTGTCAGCAAATGCAGATTTGTACATCTGTGCACCCGTTCACGCAGACATGTGCACACAAGAGAGAGCGGTATAAACAAATGCTCAATCAAAACTTTGAAATATTTAGACAAGTGTTTTAAAACATAATTTTAGTCACACAAAGCTGATGTAGATTGTGTTGTTTTCATTCATTAATTTTCTTGTCTGCTTAGTCCCTTTATTAATCTGGGGTCGCCACAGCGGAATGAACTGCCAACTTATCCAGCACATTTTTACGCAGCGGATGCCCTTCCAGCCGCAACCCATCTCTGGGAAACATCCACACACTCATACACTACGTACAATTTAGCCTACCCAATTCACCTGTACAAAGACATGCGGACTGTGGGGGAAACCGGAGCACCCGGAGGAAACCCACTTAAACGCCCACACACAGAAAGGCCAACTCACCCAGCCGAGGTTCGAACCTGCGACCCAGCAACATTCTGCCTACTGCGCCACTGCGTCGCCTGTGTTGCTTTATGAATGAGTTATATGCACAGAAGTGTTGTTCAGCCACTGAAGTTGTCTGGCGAAAGATTGACGTGACTGTTTTCAATTTCATAAGGTACAGCATTTACAACATCGATAATGCCTTATGTTATTTAGTTTAACAACAAAACATCAGTAAACAGCGCTATTCTGCCTAGCCTGCTTTACTGAGCTGAACATGGTTTTATATTCATATTGGTTCATTTTTGAACAATGACGACCTGTGATGTGCTCCCTATATTGTTTACCATGCTACTCTGAATATTCGCACTGAAATAGCATGCAAGTATGGCTTAGTAATAAGTATAATTCCTGCACGCCGCCGGACAACCACTAAGCATACAGTAGTCGCTTTAGGACAATGCGCGTGAGAGAGTGAGACTAGCGATCTTTGCATGTATGAAATATTGCACATTATGACATGTTTTGTTTGCTACACAACTGTAAACGTGCTAGATATAAGTTTTTCGTTCGGAATTGTAGTATTATAAAGTACTATAAAGTTTTCTAACTGGCGAATGACATGGACAGGTTGTCTACTGTCATCTTTAATGTGTACGTTCATGATATCAGGAGGCGTGGCTTTGGACAGCAGGGCAGGGACCGTGTTTCAAAGATATTATGCTAAACGGTTAGCATTTTGGCAGATTTTTTCATTTTACTTTACCATGGTCCTTTCATAAAACTTTTCAGCAAACCTAGGTTTTTGTTTTTTAATGTGATGCTATTTTACTTTATGTAAATACATTAGTGTTTATGTAACATAATGTAATAAATAATCATAAAGTTCTATCACATGTTCTTTGATTTAATAGTTTTGTGAATTTTATGTTTTCAATTACAGCACTAATAAGAGTATAACACTCTGAGCTCACTTTTAATCATTAATCAAAAAAACATTTTTCAACCTAGGCTCATTGCGGATATGTACCCAGGTCTACATTTTGGGGACAGCGAAATACGTAACCTTAGGTACGTCTGCTCACAGTTGTTGTTTTTGCAAATCCATCAGAGGCCGCTGTGTACGCTTTTTGATGATCACAAAAAAAATACTCTCGCACATCCTTTTCTTGCTTAAATCCACCAGAGGGCGCAATATACACTTCAGCCGACCAGGCCAGCTTGCTGTCGACTGAATGACTGATCGACCAACCCACCTAGCATTTGTTTTAAAGAGGAAATGCAGCCAGACGTACCTCTGGCTACATAATTCACGCTCTCCAAAAATATAGACAGGGGTATGTATCCACAATGAGCCTGTACTGACATTTTTTAAAGAATGCCTGACTGACAACAATGATTGACTGTAAAATTTGCTAAAAATTTACACAAATTTAAAGAGCCCCTATTATGGGTTTTTGAAAATGACCTTCCATGTAATGTGTAGCACAGCTCTAAGTGAAGTGAAATATTGAGCTAAGGCTTAAATCTGAAAGTGGACAGTTTTTAAAACTATTGATTCATCTAAAAAAGAGTCGACTCATAGTGGTTTAAATTAATCATCTTGATAACGAGTCTTTAGCCGTTTCGGCGTGACGTGGATATGAAACATAATAATTGCGCGCGCAAACCCGGGAAAATTTAAACCTGCGGCCCCGCCCACTAACACAGCAGCAAAGACAAATAGATCCTGAAGTCATGAGTAGGCCCACACGGAATCTGCGCGCGCAGAATTCCGCAGATTTCCGCAGATTTTTAGCCCATTATTAATTCTGTTTATTTACTTGAGTAAATGTGTGTAAATCTGAATTTATTCAGTTTTTAAATTACACATATTTCACATATTAGGTTTTAGTTATGAGACTCCCAAAATAATTCTGCAGAAATCCGCAGATTTTTATCAAAATTCTCCGCAGAAATTGCAAAAAATGTCCGCAGATTCCGTCTGGCCCTAGTCATGAGTCATGAAAACGCTGTGCTTACCTGGATATTATTGGAAGTGTGAGGGAAAGGTGTGCTTCAGCAATCTGCACACTTACAATGGGCGATCTATCAGTACACAGCTCATGGATTAGTTTCTTCCTCCATTTTGTAATGGACAGACAATACACCAGGGGTGTGAGAAAAATAAGGACAGTTTATTAGGCACAAAGGCAGGCTGCACGCTGGGCTTCGGGCTGGTGCGCAGCACTAGAAAGGCTTACGAAGGCTCAGGGTGAGCAAAATGCGTTTTGTGAGCTCGTTCCACTGCCGTTTGTCGTTGCTATGGCCACCGTTAGCTGATCCTACACACGTGCAGCGGTCAAGGTTCAGAATAGTTTAGCTTTTGCTGCTGTGTGGATTAATACTGAATGTGTGTCATGCTTAAGAATAGAGCAATATGCTGGTGTATAACTGCACTGCTTTCGGCACTTAGGTGTCTGAATAACACTGTTGAGAACCGGGTACTGTTTACTGTGGTGTTAGTAAGCGTGTTTCGGGCGTCCGATTGTTTAGGAAGCGTGTTTCGGGCGTCCGATTGATCGGATCCTATACCAATGTTGGCGACCCGGGGGCTTGATAAACCGCGCTGGGCATTTTACTGTCTCGCGCTGAACACTGTCAACCAGTCGCAACAGACTGTCATCGGTCCAATCAGCGCAGATTAGCATCGCGCTAAGGAGGGGTTTTGGAACAAATGAATCTCTGAACTATTTATATGGGAGTCGCTGGGATAATTAGGTAAAAATAAATTCATATTATAAGACTATGAATGGGTTTTTTGACCTTGCATGCATATGAGTATGTTGTTGGAGACCCATAAAACCGAAATATGACCCTTTTTAATGTGTAATATGGGCTCTTTAAATAACTGACAACAGTGATTGACTGTTCTTTCTGTAACGATTTAATTAAAATTGCATACAAACACTGTTATGGGGAATGACAACATGACTTGTTGGGTACTGAACTGAGGGAGGGTTGCCAGTGTGCTGAATCTTTTGTATGCTGTGGTCTTTTCTATCAACGCATCTTTATGGATTCATTCCGTCTTTGGCTTCCTTTCAACCAAATTCAATTGACTTCAGTTGACACCTCATGGCTGCACATTTCCAATCCCCCTGGGGAAGCTGAACCCATTTGTTTCACATTTGGTGTCAAGGCAAAAAAATGTAGCTCTGTAATATTTCATAACGGGGAGGAAAAAAAAGAGAGGAGCTTTGGTTTATTCAGCGGGATTTTATTTGATTCTGTGTGGATTCTTAGAAGATCCTTTGATCCTCTTAGATTCCTTTAGAATTGCTTCCAAAATTCATATAGGAATTCCACTGGGAATTCTGTTCAGATACTTGAGGATTTTTAGACCAGTATAGCACATTTTATCAGGATCAGAAAATGCTTAATAACTGGATCATGCAGGAGACTTGATTAAATTAATTGAATTAAAATGAATTAATTAAAAGAACTTAATGTAGAGGGCTTATATTTATTGCAATTAAACAGAGCGGCACGGTGGCTCAGTAGTTAGCACTGTCGCCTCACAGCAATAAGGTTACTGGTTCGAGTACAGGCTGGGCCAGTTAGCATTTCTGTGTGGAGTTTGCATGTTTTTCACGTGTTCCCGTGATTTCCCCCAGAGTCCAAAGACATGCAGTATAGGTGAATTGAATAAACTAAATTGGCTGCAGTGTGTGAATGAGTGTTTGGGTGTTTCCTTTACTGGGTTGTGGCTGGAAGGGCATCCACTGCGTAAAACATATGCTGAATAAGTTGGCGGTTCATTCCTCTGTGGCGACCTCTGATAAATAAGTGGCTAAACCAAAGGAAAATGAATGAATGAACTTTACAGTATGTAGAATTCAGAAGTTGTTGTTATTAGCGACACCAGTGGTCATTAGGGGAACTGCAGCCAATATAGTAAAAAAAAAACTCATCAATTAAATTGTGATTTATTATTATTATTACACTAAAGATCATTTGATTTCAATGTGTATTTGACATTGTAGACTATATAGATCTGCACTGGAAAAAAAAATATCTGTTAATTAACCATTTCTGTATTTTGGGATTCACAAGTGCTCTCTGTTTAGTTACGGTTGTGAATTGCATTATAGTTTGTTGATCTCTGCTCTGTCGACTTTTGATGTTGAAAATTCAACTCTACAGTTTAAAAAAGTGACTTTTATTGACATTTAATAATTATAATGTATTATATGTATAATATATTATAATGTATAAGAAATAATATATAGAAAGATAAGGCGATATTGCATAAAAAATTATCACAAAATCATATTTCATTTTCATTCGTTATCGATCATGAATTTACCAACACTACTAAGGCAAATAGTTTAGCAGACGAATGTGTAGTTTGGGGGGTGGGGTTTGGGGGGATAGAGGGGTTTGCTGGGTGGCGGTGTTGCGGACGACGATAGTGAAGAGCAGGGGGGGGGGGGGGGGGGGTGAATGGGGGTCTCCATGCCACCCCTAGCAAGTTGCTATCCTCGGCGCTCGCCCATATTGCCCATGCCTAAATCCGCCCCTGCCCCTATGTTAAAAACTTTTTCAGATAGGGTGCTATTAGTTGTGATGCACAAGAAAAGAAACCAAAAAGCCACTCTGTCGACATCCTTACATCCTTTTTATTTACAACCTCCTCACTGCTGCTATACGGCACTCATTTTAGCGTGTGTTATTATTCTGACCTGAAGTGACAAGCTTGAGCATGTTGTGTCCTTCACTATTTTCGATGTGCTTTGCGCTCGTGCTCCCTTGCTGTCTCGTAATTGGGTGACCATCAACTGTTTTCTCGTGGGATGACAAACGGACAAACCATTGCTGCAGCTCTGATACAAGTTTATGGAGAAAAGTAAAAAGCACTGCAATGTTTGGGTGTGCTGTGTTTGTCTGAGGTAATTAGTCTGCCATTATTACTGAAATGTGTATATTTCATACAAAGTGTGAAGCAGATGAGTCTCTAAAACAGGGGTCTCAAACTCAAATTGGCGGGGGGCCATTTCAGTGACTGACAATTCATAGAAGGGCCGTTTTAATATTCAAACACATGAAAAAAGTGGAAACCTGATGTAACTGATGCATTTTATAGGACAACAGACATGATGTTTATATTACAAGCATTACTTGTCACGAGTGATAAGGATTTTGCTTCACACAGCTGCTGAAATATATTTGTGGCTGTTGTGTGTGAGGCCGAGCAATAGATACACGCTTAGTCATTCTTCCACAGAATATGCAGTCAAAACTCCAGCTTTTGTTTTTTTTTTGTACATATTGAAGGGGTAGTTTAAATGCTATGAAAATGCTACAAATAATATACATAATAATTATTATTATTCTGTTCAAACTAATTATTGCTTAACTAAAAATTTGATAGATCGTGTAAGAACAGCAGATAGCAGTTTGGGTAACTTTAGTGACTTTACTGACAATTGTTCTTTCTTAATATCTTTCTTTTTTTAACTACAATAAAGAGGGGAAAGTATGTATATATTCACATTTACTTTAACATGTTCAATTCAAATAGCAGTAAAATTTTACTAATGCACATTTTATACAAATCTTAATAAGCATATGAGGAAAATCTATTAAATGAGACAATTTGAATTGAATATTAGCAAAACTAGCATATTTGTTACACCAACAGCATAACGTGTTAGCCATGAAGAAGTGTTTGTTCAACAAAATACAGGTGGTATAAAACTGATAATAATGAAATGACCCTTGAATGTTTACAAAAATAGAGCACTTACGGACATATATTTTAACGTTTAAATCAGCCACAGAAATAATCTGCATGTGCGTTACTCTCAATCGCACACTAAGAGAAACTGAAAGTAAAACTCAACCGAATATATAGTGCTGTACTTTAAATGTCCAGTAGGTGGCGGGTCAAAACCACAAGTGGCTATATGTGACTGCACAACAGTGACTACGTTTACATGGACACCAATAATTCGATTTTAATGCAATTAAGACAATACTCTGATTAAGAGTCTACCATGTAAACAGCGATTTTTGATTAATTTAATCAGATTAAGGTCATAATCGAACTAAAGAGAAATTGAATTAAGACATGTGGAGTATGCCAATTTTAGTCGCATTATTGAAGTGCAGTACAGACATGTAAACACCTTAATCGAACTATTATCGAACACACACACACACACACACACACACACACGGTTGTTTGACACTCTTTGCACCTACCGAGTCAGTGCAGACTACAGACACCTGCATCATGAAATGCAGAGTTTTTTTTTTCTTCCATTCAGCATGCGGTATGAACTTCCATTAAATCAACTCTTCCAGCAGTTCATAGTTGCATCCAATATCTCGTTTATTGTGGGGGGCATGCATGAAGTGTTCCCAAATGAAAGTGAAAGTGCCAAACTGCAGTTAAAGTCGACAAATTAAAAATGAAACACCCAAAATTACTTGAAACTCCTGAGGAAATGTGGATAGCGCGGTGACGCAATGATATTAATCGAATTATGTGCTGTAACATGTAAAATGGGATCATGAAAGAAACATTCAAAAAGCAACTCATGTAAACGCCTTAATCTTCTAAAGAGGAGGAAAGGCCGTAAATGGCCTGTGGGCCGGCAGTTTGAGACCCCTGCTCTAAAATAACAGAACATGTACTGGCAGTTTATTATAAGGTTTTTATACTGTAATATACAACACCAACCCGGACAATATATCACTTCAAACTATTAAATATGTAACTTTTCAAGGTTAAAAGTTGTTGTAAGAAAGATTAAGGTCCCATAATGCAATTATAAAGCACAAAGTTCGGAAAGCTGCATTTTAAAAAAATATTTTTTGTTTTTGACGGTGTGGATATGTAAGACTTTCAAGATGCATTGACAAACCAGTAAAAAAAAAAAAAAAGCTTTTCTGGCATTTAGAAAAGCACAGTAAAACTTTATTATTGTATTAAGCCATAATTTTAGCTCTTATATAATAGAAGAGAGGCTCACAACCTTTTATTTTCTGGCCAAAACTTCCCTTCACATAAAAATCTGTTACAGGCTTTCATAGAAAAATTATGAAGCCTGGAAAGGTCTTGTGTTTTAAGTGTGGTTACAAGCTGTTCACACTTTAAAAGTGGCAGTAAAAAAGTGATTAATACATAAAAGCTATTACAAATTACCCCCTAATTATACAGTAGTCTATATGCATGCTGTTTGAGGAAGAGATATGCTTTTGCATGCGTTGCGTAGCCTAATGTAATGTAAGCAACAGCAATGTGAAATTAAAGGGATAGTTTTAATTTAAGTTTACTCTCTCTCAAGTGGTTCCAAACCTTTGAGTTTCCTTTTTCTGTTGAACACAAAAGCAAATATTTTGGTGAAATTTTGGTGAATGTTAGAATGCCGTAACCATTGACTTCCTAGAATGAAAAACAAAAACAGCGGAGCACAGTGGCTAGCACTGTTGCCTCACAGAAAGATTGTTTTTAGGCAATGAAAATGTATCTTTTTGAAAACACTCTCCAAATTGGATACATTGTAAAATGCTGTTTTTGTGTCGCAGTCTGGACTGTGAAAATGGAGACTTTCCAAAACAATGGTACGATTTAAGTCATGTGACCAATTCAGCTAAAATGGTGGATGACATTATACAGCAGTTGTTTTGGAAGATTTATATCAGTTTGAACTGGCTCCAGATTGCTTTTAGAATGTTTACCCAGAGCTTTTGTTTTGGCATCTCTGTATCCTCACTTGCTTTAGTAAATGTATACTTCTGTGCTACATCACCACCTTGTTGTCAGTCCATTAATAAACTCAACATACACTTACCGGCCACTTTATTAGGACCACCTGTCCAACTTTCTAATCAGCCAATCACATGGCAGCAACTAAATGCATTTAGGCATGTAGACATGGTTAAGATGATCTGCTGCCATTCGACCGAGCATCAGAATGGGGAAGAAAGGTGATTTAAGTGACTTTAAATGTGGCATGGTCAACCCAGGCTCATTCTGAAAACGTAGTCCTGTGGACGTTTCTGGAGACCGCGAAATCCGTCCCGGGAGGTACATATTTTTGTTTTTGTTTTCACTCGAGTGCCGTTCGCGCCCACACTGTTCTCGCGTAAACCCACCAGAGGCCACTGTCGACCGTCCGTCTGTCTGTCTGACTGAATGACTGAATGATTGACTGGGCGACCGGCCAATCGACTGACCCACCCTTCTCCTTCCCTAAACCCAACCAATTTTACAGATTGACCCGCCCACCCACATACTTCCCTAAACCCAACCAACGGTTTACAAAAGCCGTCCAGAAAAAGAAAAGCCTTCGTCTAAGTTTTACCACGTTTTCGGATTTTACCACATTCTCAGCCTGTTGTACACTCATTCATTTTATTTTTTGAATTCTGTTTTTGTCTTACCTGATTTCTGGAACCGCTCTTCCCCGGACTCAAACCCCATCGTCATCGTCATGGTCAAGTCCTCTCTGCGTCTCAAGTCCGCCGACGTACACGACAAGCTAACGAGACAAACTAGGTTGCGGTGGGAAAGGCCTCCACACAGAGGTGAGCGGTCAGCCGGTAAGCGCCAAAAGGAACAGCGTCATACCACCCCGTAGTGTTCGCTTAAAAAATGAAACTCAGCCACACGTACCTGCATGGATCCATCCTGCCTTGTATCAATAGTTCAGGCTGGTGGTGGTGGTGTAATGGTGTGGGGGATATTTTCTTGGCATGCTTTAGGCCCATTAGTACCAATTGAGCATCATGTCAATGTCACAGCCTACCTGAGCATTGTTGCATCCCTTTATGACCACCGTGTACCCATCCTCTGACGGCTACTTCCAGCAGGATAAAGTGTCATGTCATAAATCACGAATCATCTCAGACTGGTTTCTTGAGTTCACTGTACTCAAATGGCCTCCACAGTCATCAGACTCAATCCAATAGAGCACCTTTTGGATGTGGTGGAATGGAAGATTTGCATCATGGATGTGCAGCCGACAAATCTGCAGCAACTGTGTGATGCTATCATGTCAATATGGACCAAAATCTCAGAGGAATATTTCCAGTACCTTGTTGAATCAATGCCATGAAGGATTATATCAGTTCTGAAGGCAAAAGGGGGTCCAACCTGGTACTAGTAAGGTGTACCTAATAAAGTGGCCGGTCAGTGTATGAAAAGTATATAAACGCCAGGCAGAAATTATGCAGCGCAAAGTCTCTTATATGTTGTGTTAACATATGCTAGTAAAGGACCTTTTGTAATTTCCGGATTAGTGTAGACATTTTCAAAAATAAAACATTATGCATTTATAAAGTGTGCTTCATACAGGTGAGTGGTCCTGACAAACCACCTGTAGAAACACATTCTCTGAGCACAAACTGTTCCTTTGTATTATTAGCACTTCTTGTGTGTATTGCCTCTTCTTGATGAATCACTGCATTCCTCCTCAATTGTAAGTCACTATGGACTAAAGCGTCTGCTACTGTAAATGATTCCATGTAAATAACATAGTCTAAATCTTTGTCACGCATAGTTTAAAGCCAGTATATATTACCAAATTAAATCACAGTTTAGGAAACTACTTCATACAGTAACTGAGACGAACAGTTTTTGAGCACATGCAGAAAGAGGCAAACGGGTTCATACACAGTGGAGGCGGTTACATGAGCTCACCTCATCACAGATTCATTTTAATGAGTAACTGAACCAAAACCAGTGAGCATGTGACTCATTGTGTGTGAGGTTGCGCTGGTTCATCGACTCTTCCCCACTTCTGTTTACCCCGTCATCCGCCTGCGTGCCTCCAGCGCTCCGCACCAGCCACGTCTCAATACTTGAAGTCAGTTTAGTTTGAGTTAAAACCACCATCGGAAATCAGGCAAGATTTCAGCAGCGATGGAATCACATTGATGCGTAAACACAGGAAACTCTGTTCTGAGCTAAACTCGATCACAATATCCAATTCTGTCTCTTATTCTGCTGAAAAGGCATTAATATTTTACTCTTAACTGCCACATTGTTCAATTATTCAGTATGATGCATGCGGTACTCCTGGAGCTTCAAGAGATGCTTTTGACATCACTTATTTTAATATAAGACATGTTATCTGTTGAAATAAATAAACAGACTTTGGTTTATACGGCTTAAAAAGAGGCTATATGTATAAGAATTTACATGAATGAATCGCCTTTTATTGCGATTGTGTAAACAGCTTGTAAAGAACGATACTTTTGCAGACGTCCAAGGTTACTTATGTAAACCTATAGACTAGTTTTTTATGCGAATGGCAGGGAAATCGGAAACATTACATTATTGCTTATGCAGTTTATTTAAAAAGCCTGTGATTATGACTATCTGAGACACACAGGCACACTTCGTATTTGAACAAACGTTCATGCTGGATTACGGAAGTCTTTCCTTAATGTTTGAAACCGCTTAGGAATTGTTTATAAAGTTCAAAACAAAATAGATATTTAGCACAATTTAGCATGTTTTAACATTGTTTATTTAACTTGTTACCAGACATTGTCAATATATTTCTGTCATTCTTTGCAGAGACCATACAAATGAAGGAGAATATACACTCACTGGCCACTTTATTAGGTACATCTTACTAGTACCGGGTTGGACCCATTTTACCTTCAGAACTGCCTTAATCCTTTCGTGACATAGATTCAACAAGGTACTGGAAATATTCCTCAGAGATTTTGCTCCATATTGACATAAGAGCATCACGCAGTTGCTGCAGATTTGTTGGCTGCACGTCCATGATGCGAATCTCCTGTTCCACCACATCCCAAAGGTGCTCTATTGGATTGAGTTCTGGTGACTGCGGAGGCCATTTAAGTACAGTGAACTCGTTGTCATATTTAAGAAACCAGTCTGAGATAATTCACACTTTATGACATGGCACGGTATCCTTGCTGTAGCCCATCCGCCTCAAGGTTGGACGTGTTGTGCATTCAGAGATGCTCTTCTGCATACCTCGATTGTAACGAGTGGTTATTTGAGTTACTGTTGCCTTTCTATCAGCTCAAACCAGTCTGGCTATTCTCCTCTGACCTCTGGCATCAACAAGGCATTTGCGCCCACAGAACTGCGGCTCACTGGATGTTTTCTCTTCTTCGGACCATTCTCTGTAAACCCTAGAGATTGTTGTGTGTGAAAATCTCAGTAGATCAGCAGTTTCTGAAATACTCAGACCAGCCCATCACCAACAACCATGCCACGTTCAAATTCACTTAAAGGGCACCTAGGTTACCCCTTTTTACAGATTTAATATAAGTATTTTGTGTCTCCAGAATGTGTCTGTAAAGTTTCAGCTCAAAATACCCATCAGATTATTTATTATACCTTCCAGAAGTTTCTATTTTATAGCTCTAACCAACAGGTAGCGTTTTTTGTGAACTGTGCCTTTAAGACTAGTTCCTCTTACCCACGTTTCCACGTGCCTGTCAGCGTGCCTCAGCCCTCTGCTGCCTCAGACAACAGACAAGAAGGAAGCAGATCTCACGTAACGTTTGTGAGAAATACTACAGTAAGAACTTTACCAAGGAGTATTTGATGCATTAATTGTGGATTTGCAATGATGAGTCACACACAATGTCGTTACAAAGTTCACGCACACACACGCAGCACGGACACACACACACACACACACAGACAGCACGCGCGTTTAGCTTTGCACTGTTTTTGCAGGCAAATGTGACCGTATATAGGTTGATATCCACTGCTGTATGGATATCTGTTAATGTACAAAATAAACCTGAATTAACGTCCACAAACCGGGATTGAAGCCTCTTCTTTTATAATTGTTCTGACACGCGGCTGTGGTGAAGTAAATCGCTGTAATTCACTACAAACATGCACTGTTTTAAAAGATTTTAAACTTATAAACCCCCTCTTGATCACATTTGATGATGATTGATGATCCCAGCGAACTGAACAGGTCTTTTATTCCCGGTTGCTTTGCGCACTTCCTGTCTTGTTGATATGATTATACAGGTTACTACAGAGACATGTTAATACGCAGCTGTCAATCAATTGGGTGGGCGGGGGGACCGCACTCCTACGTCAAGTTGCGGTCGGTCTCAAAACCGCTCCAATTGGTCCACCGTTTTTATGTTGTTAAATTGAAAAAAAAGGACTGGGTGTGTTTATATCACACCAATATGACGGTCAATACACTATACCAACACACATGTCTGTCCAAACAGCTTGAAAAGTAGATTTTTCACCATAGGTGCCCTTTAAATCACCTTTCCTCCCCATTCTGATGCTCGGTTTGAACTGTAGCAGATCATCTTGACCATGTCTACATGCTTAAATGCATTGAGTTGCTGTCATGTGATTGGCTGATTAGGAATTTGCATTAACGAGCAGTTGGACAGGTGTACCTAATAAAGTGACCGGTGAGTGTAAATTGTAACTACAAAATTGTCTGTGATTTCACACTGCACTTTTTGTCTGTGTAAACTCTGAAATAGATCACTCCAACATGTTTGCTCTGAAACAGTAGGCATATATGCTGAAGTCAAAAAGCCGTTGTCTCATAAAGTGATAAGCAACAAGAGCAGAAACCTCGTCTTCATTGAAATCCATTCAAAAACAGCCTCTAGTCTCACTCCTTGCAGTTTGTGCTGTTACACTTTTCTAAGATTACTAATCATGTTGTTACTAGCATAAATTTGCATGTTTTAACCCATCGACTATTTTTAGAGCATATGTTTATCTGCAATGCATCTCTTTTTGAATGTTAAATAGATCGATACGAATACTTCTTTATGATTTACAATGTATGTAAATGTATGAAAATAACCATGGTTTTACTAAAGTAAAACTGTAGGAACCATGACTCTAGTAACCATGTTTTTTGGTGCATAATGTGGTTTTAAAAAACCATGGTTTTGAAAACTGTAGTGAAAGTATAGGAACCAAAGTAACCATGTTTTTTTTACTACAGTATGCACCAAAAAAAAAAAACATTATTACTATAGTTATGGTTACTACAACTTTACTATAGTTATGCTACAGTAATACTGTAGTAAAACCATGACATCAAAGTCTTGATTTTTAAAACCACAATACACATAAAAAAAACATGCTTACTAGAGTCATGGTTCCTACAGTTTTATTATAGCACTACTACAGTATTACTATAGTAAAAACATTCATTCATTCTCTTTTCGGCTTAGTCCCTTTATTAATCTGGGGTCGCCACAGCGGAATAAACCGCCAACTTATCCAGCACACGTTTTACGCAGCGGATGCCCTTCCAGCTGCAACCCATCTCTGGGAAACATCCACACACACTCATTCACACTCATACACTACGGACAATTTAGCCAACCCAATCCACCTATACCGCATGTCTTTGGACTGTGGGGGAAACCGGAGCACCCGGAGGAAACCCACGCGAACACAGGGAGAACATGCAAACTCCACATAGAAACACCAACTGACCCAGCCGATGCTCGAACCAGCGACCTTCTTGCTGTGGGGCGACAGCACTACCTACTGCACCACTGCGTCGCCTAGTAAAAACATGGTGTCAAAAATATGGTTTTGAGACCATTGTTTTACTATGGTAATATTGTATTGTAATACTAATCGGGGTTAGGACGATTCTAAGGGCCCACGCATTTTGGGGGCCCTTAGAGACGTTATAAGGAGCCCCTCATAATTATAAGGCTTAACTAGGTTAATTAGGTTAACTAGGCAGGTTAGAGTAATTAGGCAAGTTATTGTATAACGATGGTTTGTTCTGTAGACGAGCGGAAAAAAATAGCTTAAAGGGGCTAATAATTTTGACAATAAAATGGCTTTAAAAATTAAAAACTGCTTTTATCCTAGCCGAAATAAAACAAATAAGACTTTCTTCAGAAGAAAAAACATTATCAGACATACTATGAAACTTTTCTTGCTCTGTTAAACATCATTTGGGAAATATTTAAAAAAGAAAAAAAAAATCCAAGGGGGATAATAATTCTGACTTCAGCTATATATATATATATATATATATATATATATATATATATATATATATATATATATATATATATATATATATATATATATATATATATTGCGATTTGTGATTTTAGAAAGTATTACATTGCTTCGTAAACGTTTATTATTACCAATTGTTGAGTCTCCCTGTACAGTTTGGGTATAGCACTTGGACCCGGAAGCCACTATACGTGACCTCACACTTAACAAGCGGATACGCTGGCTTAGTATGCTAACATAATTACCTTTAGCCGTTTAAAGCGGCTGTTTAAACATAAACTATATTACAATTAATTTTTTAAAACCAAGCCCCAAATTTTATTCATTTGGACAAACAAACATATACAGACAAGGCAAACGAGCCACCAGTAGTTACAGACCTACATTTAGCCTAGGGGTTAAGGGGTATAGAGTACACAACGAAATAAACAAACTTTTCTTCAGTTCCAGCACCTTCAAACACATTTCAAGAAACTCAGCATCCATTTATTTATAAGGCTGGAAAAAAGGAAAGCTGCATGCAGCGGAAGAAACAAGGCCAAAATACAAAAAAACAAAACTAACTTGCAGTGAAAGCCTATTGACCTGACAACAAAAGAAAAATGAAACAACAGAAGTCTTTCCTGGTTCTCTAACTATATAAAGAACAGGACACAACTTGCAATAATTTATACACAAACAAAAGAGATTTTGATGTAACTAGATGGGATGTAACCAGCACTAGGTCAGATTATGAGATTAACATTTAAAGTAAACAAAACAAATGCAACTGGAACAGTCAAAATAACTGGATTTTGGAAGCTTTCGATCATGATTTTTTGTCCTTTTTGACAGGAAATGACAACACAACCAGCTTTCGTTGCCACTAGTTCATCAGTTTGCTGTCATGGAAAAATATATATTTAACGAAAAGGTTTTTCCACGTGAATGACACTGACAAACAAATTTTTTTTATTGGTTCCAAGAAAACAGAAAATACACATACACATCTTTAGCCACTCTAGCTAATGCAGTTTTGACAAATATTGCTCATTTTACAGAACAAATATTGTTTTAGAGAACAAATATTTGATGGATGAGGGATGCAAGGATATATGCTGTACTTCAAATCAAGGAAGACTCCATTTAGTAACCACCTTGTTGTTTTCTAATTTTTTTTGAAAAACCTTCACTGTAAAAAGTGTTTAGTTAAAAAGTGAGTAAACCCGTTGCTTTTAAAGTGATTAGCTGACTTTAAAAAAGGAGCCTTCTATTTTCTTAAAATGATTAAGTAAATAAACTGTGATCATAATTCATTCATTTATTTTCCTTTAGATTAGTCCTTTTATTTATCAGGGGTCACCACAGTGGAATTAACTGCCAACTTTTCTAGCGGATACCCTTCCAGCGTATACACTCATTCACACACATACACTACAGCAAATTTAGTTCATTGAATCCATCTATAGCGCATGTGTTTGGACTGTGGGGAAAACCGGAGCACCCTATTCTGTGCTTCTGAATGGCTGTATTAAATTTCTGTCATGTTTCGTCTGGTGCAAACAGCAAAATTGCTTATCGCTGCAAATCTCGTCACATAGCGTGTTGTTAGGACATGGGTTACAATGTAACCTGCTAACCTAATGTTTACGTTCGTAATAGTTATATTATTTGCTAATTAATAACCACCTCATGTGGAACTCTGAATCTGCATCTCATTTCAGAGGCTGCTACTGTCCACCGGAGGTCCCATTTTGGTCACGAGCGCATGCATTTGAGAGCCTTCCTGAATGAATGAATGAATGAATGAATGAATGAATGAAATACACTGTTTTCCATCAAGGCAACCTGGGGTGCTGAAATATACTTGGCTAAACTGGCATTGGACGAGTTAAAAGAACCAAAACAAAGTCAGCGTTCTGGCACTGAAAACACATTTTCAAAGCAGAACTTCTGACTTCAGCATTGTTTTTAGATAAACAAGAATGTTCACCTAGCATGTTTCTTAAATATCTGCAAACACATTTATAAGCTTTAGAAAAGTCAAAAACTTACTGTAACCAGGGGATGTGACACTGACAACAGGGGTGTGGATCCACATGCAGGTTTATTAGCGAGGTCAGGCCAGCAATGGTCAACACAGGGGCAAACAGATGTATACAGGCAATCCAGAATCATAGTCAATAGGCAGGCAGCAGATAGGATTAAACAAATAAACAAGGCAAGGATCAAAAACACAGTAAAGCAAGACAAAGGAAACGCGTTGTAATGTCACTAGAACAGATAACAAGACTCAGCAACTGTGTGTTAGTGTGCTGTACTTATAGTTCAGGAATCATTCCAAAAGCAGCTTCAGTTGTGAGTGTCTAATCAATGGTGACTTATGTGGCATGACTGGGTTTTGTAGTCCATATGAGGCAGGATTTGTAGTTCATGTGAATGTGAGTGTATTTAGCAGCGATCTCTGGTTGTAGATCGCTGGTGATCGTGACACTTACATACAGCACCTCTAAATGTACTCATTGTTTGAGACAACTTTTAATAACAAATACATCATAACCTGTTTTTATCAAGACAACATAACTTGTCATAAATCTGTCATAAACATGATTGTCATAAGGCCATTACAATTGTGTCATACTATCATTTATAATGATCTTTTAACATTCTAATATATATAACACTTTTACTTCCATATTAAAAAATCTTTATTTTTCATTATATTTCTGTATTCAAAACTATTTTTTCTGATACCACATCTGCAGAGCAAAGTTGAATTTTGTTGTTTGTATTTTAATCATACCTGTCAACCCTCCTGTTTTTCCTGGGATTATCCCGTATTTTACAGTTCTATCCCGCTGTCATCCCGTAAAGGTATTTTCCCGTATTTCTCCCGTATTTTTTATCTTTCTGAGAAGAGCCGATCCTCCCTATATGCAACCCATACCGCCGAACCACCAGGGGCCGCCCTTGCTCTTAAATGTGAATCGGTTCTGTGCTTTCATTTTATTTAGGCATGGAAACACTTTGAAATAAACATAAAAACAGCGCAATTCATTTCCTTTTCATTACAGGCGCCATTGCCCCTATGCAATCCTCCAAACAGTCAGTTCATATAAAGATGCATGACTGTCAGCTGATGAGCTTCATAGTGATAATAGACGCTGTTTCCCAAGCGGATTCTGTACGTACACGATTTGATGCTGAGCTCAAGTGGACACTGGGTTTTGGGTGCGTGCTTGAACAGACATATACACATAATAATAATGATGATGATGATGATGTTGATGATGATAATAATAATAATAATAATAATAATAATAATAAAAATAATAAAAAAGATTGATAATATTAGATTAGATAAAATTATAGATTAATAAAGGGACTAAGCTGAAAAGAAAATAAATGGATGAATGAATAATAATAATAATAATAATAATAATAACATCTAGACATTTCGATCTTGTTGGGTTTTCTTTTAAACACAACACATTTTGTCTTAAACAGTTAGGAAAACAATCAAATGCTTTCACTATAGATCTGTGCAGTTTTAAAGTGACAGCTCTGTTATTTAATGTAATCAAACAAAAAAATATAAATGAGAGATTCATTCGCTGCTCTTTAATCAGTATGTTTAAATTATACAGAGAAGAAAAGATGAGATTTGATAACTTGATTCTATTTCTTTATAATAGCTAATAGTTTTAATGAGCTGAACTGTTTGCTAATTTATTTGCAGATTTTTCTAATGTATACTAATTATTGTATCCCTTGTAAATAATAATAATAAAAACGTATTACTGATGGTTTCAGCAGTTTATTTACAATGAAACAGCTCCAGATGAACATATTTATTTTTATAGGTTTTATATAGTTTTTTTTTTTTTTGTGTATTTTCACATCCCAATGTTGACAGGTATGATTTTAATACAGTTGAAAACAGCTTCTTATTATTCCCATTTGCTCCACTGGTTTAATATAAGACATTTCTAAGGCAGTAAATGTGGATTCTTTCCGATGACTGTGAACTTTATTTTCTTAATAGACGGTCTTGAGTCGACTACACTACTATTTCTGCTAGTATGTCTGGCAGAAATAAAAGCTGTGTATTACTCGAAGCTATTGTGGTAGGTTACACAACCTTTAAAACTGCAGTAGTTAGCACAGTAATTTAATGCAGGTTAAGCACTATCATTAGGAAATGATGAGGTGCTCTCAAGGGTGAATTTGACCTTCATCTCGGTTACCAGCTGGTAGAGGCTAAAGCAAATATGAACTGATTTCTTTCTCATCCCTTCCCAAAACCACAGCAAACTCGTATTCAGGTACTGTATGAAACCACTTTATTCACAATGCAGTCAATTCCCAATGGATCGGCCCATGTTGTTTTATGTTTTGTTTTGTTCATGGTTTTGGTGCCGTTTGATGTTTTTCATCATCTCGTGATCTCATGCTGATTGCAACAGCAGTGTTTTTGTGTGTGAATGTGTGATGATGCATCATTTTTGTCATATATTGTGTAACATCGCAGAAGGATGCAGGCGGATACCCACGAGTCTGCAGTCCAGTGATGTTTACACAACAAACATGAAATGTCAGGAGATCAACGTGGCATAAGGTAATCTGCATAAGCTTTGGGAGTCGTGTTCATTTCACAAATTAGACTGAATTAGCATGAGGAATTGGGAGTCTTTACTTTGCTCAATACAATTCGGGCTACATTCGTTTTTTTTATTGTTATGATAGTCATGTTATTATGTTAAAATCTTATTGTGTGATTAGAAAGTGAAGTGTCAAACTCTACGCTGTTTTCTGACCAATCATACCTTGCATTTGCATTAATCTGGGGTTGCTGCAGACTTTTTTTTCAGTATGATAACTTATTTATAACTGACTGAATATTGGAACCCAGCTCATTGCGGATACGTACCCAGAGCTACATTTCTGGAGACATCGAAATACATACCCGGAGGTATGTCTGCTTACAGTTTTTGTTTTTGCACATCCACCAGAGGCTGCTGTGTAAACTTTTTATCTCAAATTTTTCTCGCACATCCTCTTCTCGCGTAAATCCACAAGAGGGTGAAATATACACTTCAGCCAACCAGGCCAGCTTGCTGTCAACTGACTGACTGACCCACCCACCCCCTTCCCTGAACCCAACTGATAGTGTTTTCAAAAGCAATCTAGAAAAATAAAAGCCGTTGCATTTGCAAGATTTCACACATTTTGAGCCTGTTGCTTATTTATGTATTTATTTATTTTTTGCTTTAGTTTTATCTGGTTTCTGGAACCGTTCGTTGCCAAACTTGAACCCTGTCGTCATGGTCAGCTCCGCTCAGCATCCCAAGTCTATCCATGTACGCGACGAGCTACCGGGAAAAATGGTAACACCAGAAAAAAAGCATCCATATGGAGTTAAGTGGTCAGCGGTAGTAAGAAAATGAACAGAAGCCATCGGCAGCGTCATACCTCGCCATAGCGTTCGTATTACAGACGAAATAGAGCAAGACGTACCTCTGGGTACATATATCGTGATCTCCAGAAATGTAGATTGGGGTATGTATCCACAATGAACCTGTGTTGGAATATTGAGTAGGGGATGGGGTTTACTTTTTTTGCTCCTCCTTTCATCTTTTCCCGTCAGCAAACTAATGGATAAAGGGGCGTGGCTAAGCATATTTCGCCCACGTCTTCAAACTAATGTCATCAGAGAAGTACTGCTGTTCTAGAGAGGAAGCAAATGGTTAGATTTTGATTAAAGATTACCAAAACAAACACTTTTTTCAGAAGATTAACTTGCTTGGAATAATTGTTCACCTTAAAACTTACAATGTGTGCTAGCAAAACAGACAATTACAGTGTTGATTATGTCATTGAGAAGCGGGATTAGTGACAGACTTCTAGAAACAAGAGAAATATTATAGATGTATATTCATTTCATCATGCTGTATTTGAAAACTATGGAAGAGCTGCTGTGGTTCTATTGGACAACGTTGAAGATATGAAGACTAAAATGATTATTAAATGACATCATATTTACATTGACATCAAAAAACTATTTTAAAAATGGCAATTGATTTGGTGTCCAAAACCTTGACATTCATTTGACATCCACACATATATATATATAAGAAAATAATATAAGATAATATAAGAATATAATATAAGAAGGTTTTATTCATCTAAAAGCTTCAATTAAAAATGAATTTTATATTCCAACAATGTTTTTTAGCATCCAAAATGCATAAAAAAAATTACAGGCCTGCCTTGTAATGGGGTATATGCATAGCTAGTGTTTCTTCGCATACTGATAAACTTCCGGTGAACGGTTAATGTGACTTTCAGTTTTATGCGGTTGCTTTTACAGCATCAATGTTGTAATGTAATTAAAATATAATCAGGTAAATAAACTGCAGCATTCATTTAGTCGTTCAAGTGTAAAATGAGATGAAAAATCAAAAACACGCACTCGCCGTCAGGATCAATCAAGTTAGTCAATTGATATCAAATGGATTTGCATTATTGACGTGTTTTTTGATGTCATTTTGATATCAAGGTGCTCACTGGGATGCTAGATTTTCTGATGGGATCCCATAAATTTTTGCAGAATAAAATGATTTTTCAGAAACTAAATTAAATTTCCAATATATTTCCAGTATCTGTACTAAATTCGCGCCAATATATCAACAATATCAGAATCATCGACCTCTGTAATTTACATAACAAAAAACATTTACACAATTAACTCTTAAACCTATAAAGTTTACTCGTCTACATGATCAAAAATAAACAAAACCTTGTTAAAAAAAAAATCTGTAGCAAATCAGCTAAATTAGTTGCATTGGAGAAAAAAGTACCACAATTAAAATGACAGAGCATTCATCATCATCATAAAACTAAGCACTAAAATGTTATCTTACCGAAGACAAACTATTGGTGTATATATATATATATATATATATATATATATATATATATATATATATATATATATATATATATATATATATATATATATATATATATATATATATATATATATATATGCGTTTATAAATTCATGATTAATAGTAAACAGTCAGGGGTAAAATTATTTTTAGGTTGTTCATTATGGTCTCTGTACTATAGTAATGGCATTATAATAACAAAACCTGTAGGATGTCATTGTGCAAAATGGCGAGACAATTTGAAGCTTTACTAATAAAACATCAAAGTCAGTGACGGATCTAAAATGATACATTTAAAGGGGTCACAAAATGTATTCTGCTCCTCACGCAGTTCAGCACAATGAAATAGGAATACAATTTCCATTTGATTATAGCTCAGTGTGTGTTTAAAGCTCTCGTGTCTTTTAAACTGTATTTAGAAGTGTGTTTTGCCAAACTAGAATAGATTAGCATATTAAAACATTAAGATGGACAGTGATTGGTTGGCTGTGAATGGTTATCTGATAGCTATTATTCAGCAGCGGGGCTTTTTATTCATTTAAATAGTTTATTTAATGTCAAACGCTGTCCAAATGGCTCATTAGTAACATCACGTATCATTTTCAACATTGTAAACCTAGAAGCGAACACTTTGTAATTGGAAGCTTTAGGTCAAAGTTTGGGTCAAAATGTCTGAATCCTCATTAGGTAAAAAGTGCTCTTGTTATGTCTACAGAAAGATAGTGGCATGATTCAAATGCATATCAAACGTGAATTTAAAATCATGACCTTTTCATTTTGTTTTTAAATGATAAACACTATGTCAGTCATTTTTTAGAGCTTCAGTTGTATTTCAGATTACTAATCAAATGGGGTCCTATTATGCTTTTTACACTTTCAGCTTAGTGTATAATGATGTTGGCAGGTTTTTTTTTTGAGTTTTTCTTTGGAAACATACACATTATAATTGACATATTTAAATAATTTCTCCCAAAGGTTGTTAGAAAAGGTTGTGATATTCATTTCTATTAATCTTTATTTCTATAGCGCTTTTACAATGTAGATTGTGTCAAAGCAGCTTAACGTGGAAGTTAAAGTAAATTGAAACTGTCAGTCCAGTTTTCAGAGTTGAAGTTCAGTTTAGTTCAGTTCAATGTGGTTTAATTTCACTGCTGAAAGTCCAAACACTGAAGAGCAAACCCATCGATGCGCAGTCTTAAACCAAGCAAGCCAGTGGCGACAGTGGTGAGGAACAAACTTCACCAAGTGATGAAAGTGAAGAGAGAGACCAGGCACACTAGTTAGTATTAGTGTGTTGTATTCATGCCCAGTAGATGCTGTTTTCACAGAAATAATATTTTAATATTATTTCACCATTCACCGTTTCTATCTGTCTACATTCACAGATACAAATCAACACTGCAAACTGTTGCAAAACACTAATACAAAAATTGGTTTAAATCTCACACAATATATTAATCAGGGTTTCTGCAGATATCATCATGTCAAACTTTTTAAGACCTTTTTAAGACCATTAAGTATTAAATTTAAGACCAATATCACAATATCAAAAACACGCAAGAGAAAATACAAAATCACAAAATTAGTGGTAAAATAAATGTATTCAAATTGAACTGTACTAAAGACAGGTTAGATGCACCATTGAACTACAGAAAAAACAAACAAACAAACATCTTAAGTCTGATTTATACTTTCGCCTGGCGCCACTTTAAATGGACGAGGCTTTTATACTTGACGCGTTCGCCATTGAGATATTCATTTAAATGACAGGGGGCGGTCAAAAGAAACAGACAGTAAAATCAGACGGATAAACAGAGAAGTACAAAGTTTCCGGAACTAGGTCATATCATTAATATCATTCAAGATAATTGTTTTTTTTATTATTTTTATAATTTATTATTAAAAAAATTATAACTATTCAAGATTTTTTTTTTTTTTTTTATTTTGCCCATTTATTAATTCACACATTACTGTCTGGCTAGTTTCTGTCCTCTAGTTATAAGCTAAAAAGGCAATAATGGTCCAACATTCATGACCATTATCAGCAATAAAGCCTAGAAATTGGGCATCAATATATTGTAAACTATTGTTCATATATTCCTTTCCAGTTACAGTCAGAATTACTAGCCCCCATGTTTATTTTTTTCCCCAATTTCTGTTTAACGGAGAGAAGATTTCTTCAACACATTTCTTAACATAATAAGACTTTCTCTAGAAGAAAAAATATTATCAGACATACTGTGAAAATTTCCTTGCTCTGTTAAACATCATTTGGGAAAAATTTAAAAAAAGAAAAAAATTAAAAGGCGGGCTAATAATTCTGACTTCAACTGTATCAAAGACATAATTTCTTACTTAATTTTAGTTTGTAACTTGTAAATTGTTTTAAATTCAAAATTGTAACATATACATCAGTGTAAAACCTATGAATGGTGGAAAAACATATTCTGTAACATTAAAGCCACCTGGGTCTCCACTTTTGCATGGCCTCTTTTTTTGTTTTAACAAACTTATCCCTCAGATTTTTCCAAACTTGTAATTTCTAGCCAAGAATTATTGGTTATCGGATTATCTTTATGATCACGCATAAACGGATTGTTAAGATGTCTGTACAGGTGTACCTGTTTCAGACAAAATCTCTTCAAAGTGATTCATATTCAACTCAAATCAAACGCGGCGCTGCGCAAACTGTTCACTCGAGTCTTAAAACATCACGTGAGCTCCGCCAGCTGAAATCATGTCGCGCGCACCCAAAGCGTACGTCCGCAAACACAACGATGACGTCACATTCGCTGCGCGCACTGAGTTCAGTAACAGAAAGCTGATTGGCTATTGCATGTTGGTCTCATTTGTAGTTGTAAAACCGCAAATTACAATTGGACTAGTGAAATTAAGAACTACAACACCACGAAAACCAAGCAACAGCAACAAAAAAGAATTTAAATGAACAGCGTATTTAAGACTTTTTAAGGCCTTTAATTTCCGCGGAAACCCTGATTAATGACAAAAAGCCTTATATTACAGGAGTTTAAGATTTTTTTTACAGAGTAACTGAGGCAGGTGTTGTAAATGCTAATTTGCATTTAAGGAGTTTTTTTTTTTAGAAACAAATTCTACATTAGACATGAAATACGAGAGATGATTTTTTATTGTTGCACAGAAACTAAAAATAAACTCCTTTAGACTGTAATGTATAACACACACATTTAGTAAAGGTGCATTGCAGTGTGTTGCAACAAGCGTTATTGAGAAAATCCCTATGCGAATCGGCCATGTCCATACTAACACATTGTCGTCTAAAAACACATTTTTCTCTCAGTTTCAGCCTTTCGTCCACACTGAGATGGTGTTTTTAGAAAACAAAAACATATATTTTTGGAAACATTGTCCAAAGTGGATACATTAAAAATGCTATATTTCTTGATGCAGTGTGGACTTTAAAAATGGAGGCTTTCAAAAACAATGACGCATTTAACTAAGTCCTTGTAAGGCAAGTCATTTCACTCAGCAGCCATCTTTGAAACGTCTTTCAAGGCAGTATGCTGGGGCATTCTGTTAGAATGAGGAAACATCAAATTCTCCAAAATTGCATGCCAAGCTTACCATTAATTTTCATATTAGGAGTCATCAATAACAATAAACAACAACTTTCTCTTTAGTTTCATTCCTAAATATTCGAATCCCACAAAATTTGTAGAAATTCATGTCTGGTCTGAGCCCCTCTCCCAGAGAATCGTCAGTCTATAACAATCGATGATTGGCTCCTGTACTAGAAGGTGGGGCTTTATTCATCATATTGATCGTTACACTTTTCCCCATTCAAAACTATACGAGTGACAAATCCTGTGTATTTTATAGTCTTTGCATTTAATCATGTGACGCAGTGATGTGACTAATTCAGCTGACATGGTGTATGACATTGTAAAGCAGATGTTCCGGATGCTGTCCGTTTTGACAGCTTTAACCCTCCTATTATCCTTGGGGTCAATTTGACCCCGTTCAATGTTTAACTTATGTACATAAATAGTTGACATTGTTTTTTTTGCTTCCGATTGAATGACTTTTCCTACTTTAATGGAGGAAACTTGGTGAACATAAAATTAACATGATATTATTACCGTTCCCCACTTGAATAACAGGGTAGACCATCAAAATGGTTCCAGGGCCCACCAGATGTGCTGTCAGTCATGTTCAAGACATAAAACCAGCATTTCAGCTTTTCATTACACCATCAATTGAAAATTATATATTTGAAATGACAAACTTAGAGGGGAGGAGGGTCTATCGGTGTGAGGTTTACGAACCAGGAAGGCTCGTAGTGGGTTCTCAAAGTATGGTAAAACAAGAAAAAAAAACTAAAAAAAATGATGGCACAACTCGCTGATGTAACGGTTTGTAAGTGATGGTTTATTTACAGTGTACGGGAGTGAAAACCAAAATAACCCAAAAACCCAGCAAAGTAACAATGACTAAAAATAAAAGAATAAATAAACAGCAAACAAACTATATATGGACAATCCTGCTAATATACACAGACAAGTCACAAATCACTTACGGCACCACAGTAGCTCCCTCGCTCGCCAGGTTAACTGATCCCGAATTAGCGTTTGTGGCTGCCTTTTAAAGGTGAAGTCCCGCCCCTTTAACACAAACCAACATGCACTAATTAAAAGGTAAGTATAAACATTTTTACATGTTCTCAAGTTCATTATTTAAAACACATTAGACCCCAAACAGTCCCAATTAATCAAAGTAAACTAAAATAGATCAACGTATAAAGATATAAACATGAATATATAGATAAATAAAGATAGTATAAACACATTTCCTCCCCCTATCCAGAAGACAATGGACGAGTCGGCTTCCAGTTGCTCTGGAGTGCTCCACAGTGAACTCAACACTATTTAGCCAGGCCGCTGGGACTGAGGCGTTCTGTTTGACCGACTGATGGAAGAGCAACCAGGAACACCGATGAAACAGAGACACGGACGCCAAACAACAGGTAAATATTAAACAAAAAACAGCCGTAAACACTTAGGCTGCATCCGAAACCGCCTACTACTCAGTAGGTACTGCATTTGAATTTAAACGTACTGCTCGGCCGTTAGAAAAGTACGTTCTATACAGTATGAATGTAAGAAGTATGAATGGAATTCGGACATACTACATCCGCCAGTTACCTCCATTCATGAATTCTCTCGCGGGGCATCATGGGATAGCGCAGCGTGCATGGGATGCGCACTTCAGAATCTCCCCGGAAGTAGTAAGTCATCCGGGTACTTCTTGCATACTGATTTTCGAATTCTATGAATTCGGACATACTACTCGGCTCGCATACTGATTTTAGCGTACACTGTTAACCATTTCTGTAATTTGCACAGTTATTTACTGTATTTCACCCAGTATAATACTGCAAACTCTTTTTACAGTAAATAACTGGATTTACAGTTGCATTATGGGAATTTTTGTGACATCAAACAACATATACAGCGATTTACTGTATTTTTAAAAATTTGTGTGTTATACTGTATTTTCCACAACGGCTTCGACTTCACCTTGTGGCGATTCGACTATCTGCACCACAGGATTTGCCAATTTTGTCTAAGGACCCTGGAGCAATTCTGGAGGACAATTTATCAATGTGCCTGATGAACATGCTGGATTTAACAAACTTTACTATGGTAAGCTTAGTTAGTGTTTCATTTTACAGAATGTTTTGTGGACGAGTATAGTAAAGTAATGTATAAAGTTGGCGAAAATGATCTGTTTTTGGTTTGGAGTTATTGCCCATTTGAGAAATTTAACATCTATTTATTGTTATATTTATTTAGTTTATTACATTAACACTGCTATTACTTTAAATAAGACTGTTTATGACTATTAGCAATTGTTCTCATCTTATCTTTTTTATTTATTTACATAGGAATCGGTGTTGCAGCGGGTTTTGGTTTAGGAGGGAACCAAGAGTGATGCAGACAGTTTCGGAGAACACATTAGCACAAACAACGGTCCGACGAGGAGTGTTTTCCCCCAGAAGAATATGAATGAAAGACCAGCAAATGATTCAGGTAAAAGCGCTGTTGATTCGAGCACCTTTATTACTTGGTTAGCATTTGTTTGCTCTGCAACATTGGCTGAAGTGATCTTTAAACGGTAACGTTAGCTAAACTGAGACAAATTAACACCGACTTGAACTCAAAATCATTTTAACGAGCAGCGTTTAACTTCTATTGATTTTTTATTATATAGATTAGCTGTTGTAAAGTCATTTTTCTCTGGTTTGGAGTAGCTAACGTTAGCTTGAGAAAATAACATTGCGACGTAATGTATAACCATAGATATTTATGATGTATAATCATATATCTATGATGTATAATAACATTACTCACACTAACGTATATCTGTACAATATGTTGATAACCACGTTTTTGCTAATTATTGTTTTGGATTTTGTTTGTTGGGTTCCAGCCAGCCAGATTTATTTTGTAAATTAATTTATTTTGTAAATTAATATTGACTGTAAAGGCTTCTTGGTGCAAATGTAGTCTTTAATTTATGAAGTCGTTTTTATTTTCTTTATCACAACTGACATTTGATTTAGCATAATTTTTACCATTATAATTTTTTTTTGTTTAGATATGAGCCAGTACAGCAGCACTTACAGGTTTTGTCTGAAAAAGGAAACAGCATTTTGGAGGAACATCTTGATCAGCACAACCTAATGCTTAAAAAAAAGCAAGAGCAGTAAACAATCAAGGTAAACAAATTTAAAAAAAGTTGTGTGGAGGTTATGGATTGTAGCATTGCATTTTTATCTGTATTTTTTGCTTTTTCTATGGTTTCAATATAAAATACTGGGAGCCTGCCTGTGCAAACTGGAACTCATACAACAGTAAGTACTGTACATTTATTTGTTTCTCAATATAGTTGTAACAAGAGGTGTGACACTGACAACAGGGGTGAGGATCCAAATGCAGGTTTATTAGAATGGTCAGGCAAGCAATGTTCAACACAGGAGCAAACAGATGTATAAGGGCAATCAGGCAGATGATCAGACGACAGGCAGCAGACAGGAATATACAGATAAACGAGGATCAAAACACAGGAAAACAAACCAGGAAACATGTTGTAGTGTCACTAACAGTAGACAAGACTCAGCAACTTCTGTGTGTTAGTGTGCTGACTTTATAGTCCATGTAATCAGTACTAGAGCAGCTTCAGTTGTGAAAGTCTAATCAGAGGAGACTTGGAGCAGGTGAGTGTGTGTTTGTGGCATGACTGGGTTTTGTAGTCCATATGAGGCAGGATTTGTAGTTCATGTGAATGTGAGTGTATTTACCAGTGATCTATGGTGTATTAGATTGCTGGTGATCATGACAATAGTACTTTAAATACAAAATGTGTCACGTGTTTAGTTGCTAGCTAAATTAAAGATTTTTTTCCCTTTTTATCAAGCACTGTAGTAGTTTTTTTATCTTTGTTTAATAAACTTTTGAGCAGATTGAGGTCTGTCATGGGTCAGACATTTCATAAAACAATAATTAGTATTGGGATATATGCATGTCTAAGTATTAAATGTGTTTTTTCCTCATTTCATGTTGCCTGAATTTTTATTTGTAGAAATAAATCTAGAGGATGAAATAAAATGCACAGCAACAACCAGAGTGAGCCAGCAGAAGACAAGTAAAGTAGTGAAGAGAAGAATGACAGCCATCAACAACAGAGTGTTTTCCTTCTTTCACCAGCTAACTGAGAACTTGGATTAGGTGAGACACTCTTAAGTAGCTGTATCAGCATTCAGTCTGCCAGCTGAAAATAGTTTTTTAAAACAAGCTTGCTCTATGCTTATGATAGTCTGTTTCTCCATATCCAGAGGTCTCCATAATCCTGGACCGGGCTGAATCCTGACCAGATGCTGTGGTGGTCATGGAGGAGTGGAGAGCATGAGACTGATTCCCAGTGACAGACGAGTCTCTGCATTGATCTCGTGGGCCAGCCTGAGCACCCGCTGGTGACCTACTCACAGTTGCAGATTCTCCATGACAGACGTCCAGCTTTCTCCAGCCTCCGGTGACTGGACTGCGGCTTTGCACAGGAAGTTTGGCCCGAGGAGAACCGGTCATGCCCAATTGAGCCTGGTTTTTCTCAAGGGCTTTTTTTCTACACTTTCGTCAATTGGTGAAGTTTGTTCCTCTCTACTGTCGCCACTGGCTTCGTTTGTTGGATCGGTGGATTTGCTCTTCAGTGTTTGAACTTTCAGCAGTGACATTTACATTACACTGAACTTTAACTCTGAAAACCTGAGTGAAGCAGTTTCAACTTTTATGTTAAGCTGCTTTGATATCTTTGATCTACATTGTAAATGTGCAAAGAAATAAAGATGAATTGCATTTGCACATGTGAATTCAGACATTGTTGAACATTTGACATCAGAATTAGTAATATTTTAAAGTTGGGATCTTTCCGAGTCGGCTAATAGTTACAAATATGTATTTTTTCAACAATATGCAGTTTAGACAATACAATTATTATTGTACATGTATGTTCTTGTGCTTTGTGTAATTTATTTATTTTAAACCTGTTGATTTAAATGCTTAATGTAATTTTCACACCTTTTCCTTAAGTGCTTAAAGCATTGTCAATGTTTTAAAGAATGGAATATTTTGTAATTGTGTCTGGTTTAATGTCAGTAGTACTAAGTACAATTTTTTTTTCCTCAACAATATGCAGTTCAGACACATGTAATGTACATGTATGTTCATGTGCTTTGTTGTTTTAAAAGTTCTTTTTCTTAAAATATAATAATTTGGATGATTGAAATGTAATTTTTTTTACACCTTTTTCTTAAATGTTTTAAGCATCTCCAATGTTTTAAATAAAGAGTGTTTATTTTGTTAATATTTTGTAATTGTGTCTTTTTAAAGATAATATTAATAAAATTATATTATATAATCTTTAGGACAAATGAAAAGGTTTACAGTAGCTAACTGTTTACTTATTTTTACAGTAATTAACCGTTTTCAGACATTATATAATTACGGTAACATGCTGTAAACTGATTCACGGTTGTATACTGTAAATCTCAAATACAGTAACTTACTGGCAACAGTGTTGCCAGTAAGTTACTGTAAAAACCCTGTGAAATGTCTAACAGTGTACTGTATAGTATGGAAGTATGCGGTTTCGGACGCAGCGTTTGACACAGACAAACCGACAACATTAAACACTCAGACAACATGTGTATGTGCGTGTATTTGTGACATGGACATTGCGTGGACAATGACGTGAACATTGCGTTTTGGATGGAGATGGCAAATGCGTTTGTGGATGTGTTTGTGTGTGCTGATGGCGGACGTGTGCACCATTGCCACAGTGGAATGAACCGCCAACTTATCCAGCATATGTTTTATGCAGCGGATGCCCTTCCCAATACTGGGAAATACCCACAAACTCTTGCACACACTCCAGTGGCTCCAACACCCCACCCCCTCCCCCCCGCTCTTCAGTTTGTTATCGCTCCAACCCTAACCCTAACCCCAACCCCCACCCCCACTCGTCAGTTTGTGATTGCTCCAACACCCCCCCCCCCCCCCACTCTTCAGTTTGTGATCACTCTAACCCCCCCCATCCCCCCCCTCCCGCTCTTCAGTTTGTGATCGCTCCAACATCCCCAACCCCCCCACCGTTTGTTTTCTCTCCAACACACCACCCCCCCTCCCCCACTATTTAGTTTTTGATCACTCCAACAGTTCCAAATGCCCCCCACTCCCCCCCCCACTCTTCACCAGGGGGCCCCGTCAGTACAGTAATCCCTGCACCACTGACACACTCACATACACTATGGCCAATTTAGCTTATTCAATTTACCTGTACCACATGTCTTTGGACTGTGGGGGAAACTGTAGCACTCGGAGGAAACCCACGCAACACGGGGAGAACATGCAAACTCCACACAGAAATGCCAACTGACCCAGCCAGGATTCAAACCAGCAACCTTCTTGCTGTGATGCCCCTCCTCATATGTTATAAATAACAAAAATATATACCAATAAAAGTACAAAGCTGGTAAAACAACAAAAATATATATATATATATTTTCAGTGTTCCTAAGTAGTCAACAAAGACCTGACACTAACCTTTTGGCAAAAAAAGAAAAGAAAATCCTATTCTGGAGGTTTTAAAATGCTGAGGTCAAATTGACCCCATTGGAAAAAAGGTGTCAGCAGATTTTAGGGTAACAGGAGGGTTAATAAAGATTAAGGTCAGTTTGTACATGCTCCATATTGCCTCTCTTCAAAGGACACGAAATGTTGCAATTTTTCAAAGAGATGGAAAGTAAATAAACACCAGGCAGATATGAAGCAGGTAAAAGCGTCTTACGAAAGTGCTTTCAGTCATTTTAGTGTGGACCTTTTTTTTAAAGCATTGAAAACATGGATATAGAGCGTTTTTAGACGAAAACGCCATTTTCAAATTTATCCGGATTAGTGTAGATGTAGCCTTATCTTCTTTTCTTATCATTTTTGCATCTTTGGGGAATCTGAAATCATTCCTCTTTTCCACCTTGTTTGTCAAACCACCAAGAATACCGAGATTTAGATGAATTCTTCACTCCGAAAGAAACTACAGAAGCATAAAGAGGATCAACCCACCGCAGACACATCTCCGCCCTGTCCCCGTCTCTTCTGGCACCATTATCCAGGGCCAGCGCATTCAGAGAGTTTCATCAGACGGGGCCTGAAATGCTTTGGCACCGAACAAGAGACCAAGAACAAGTTGAGCGTCGCATTGCTGCCTGGCGTGTGTCAGAAAGCATGCTGCTCCGCGGCTCCACTGAGTGCTGCATAAAACACCTGCCAACAATGACAAATCACCCATAATACCATCATGCCACGCGTTTTCCAGGGGAAGCACAGACAGAACATTACCTTCATTTCTAGATGTCAAAAGAGGTGCGGGTGCTTTATTTTGATGGATCTTGCCAAAGAGGTGACAGACTGTGCAGCATGAAGTCATCCAGATGAGTAGCTGACAACACAAACACATTTATTGCATGTTTTCCCCATTTCTTGTCTCCAAACGAGCAGAAGTACATGACAGTTGGACATCGGCGTTGTGTATATTGAATAATGAATATTGTATTTCTTAAGAAAACAGCAGCACATTGTCTTGTTAGTGTTTATCATGAATGAATGGTTCATGAAGTGGCATTAAATTATGAAGTGCTGTGAGGGAAATGTGTTACGTAACAATTACACCGTAAAAATGCAGGCTTCCACGCAATTCATTCATATTTTACCAACATAAATGGATTAGGTTAACATAAAATTTAAGTGGATTGAAAATAAAACAACTGAGTTATAGATTAAACAAGCAGCAAAATATCTTTTCAGTGTATAAAACAACACTACTTACTTGCATAACAAATAAATGACTGATCATTATAATATAGGACATTATAATAGCAGTGTGGACAGTGTTGGGGGTAATGCGTCATAAGAAACGCGCGTTACGTAATAATATTACTTTTCCAAAGTAACAAGTAACGCATTACTTTTAAAATAAAGTTATATTATTTGAGTTACTTTTAAAAAAATGTAATGCGAGTAATTGGCTTTTAAAAGTATATTGCGGAATAAAAATGACAGGTTGAATCACACACTCAATGAGGGAGCATGCCGCGAGGGAACAGACACTCGACTCGCACTCATCATCATCATCACGTTTCTTTTCACAGCAGATAAGTCATTGTACTGTTCTAGTAACTGAATAACTCAGGATATGGATTTATTTAGAGTCAGAGGGGGTATCCGGTATGTTAGTACTTACTGAAGACGCAAACCGTTTCACGACAACTCTGTTCAATTTAATGAACTGGTTCGACCGGTTCACTTAGAACAGTGGTCGGGAACCTATGGCTCGCGAGCCAACTGTGGCTCTTTGACCAAAAATAGGTGGCTCTCCCCAGAAGAAAGAAGGCGTGTGAGGAGCTCTAGCATTAACTGCAAACCAGACAAAAACAGCAGAGGCAGGACGGGAGTTTGGACCGGGGCATGTGGGAATTTGAGTGCTGCGAGGTCATTGGAGCTCGCAAGGCAGCAAAGGAAACCTTTCACAAACAGCGAAAAAGTTGTGTATGCTAAGTACGGCAAATGAAGTGTTCTGCTTAATCTGAGCCTTAATTTGAATCTTGTTCCGAGAAATGTCAGATATTCGTGTATTATTGCGTTCTGGTATTTATTTTAATTGATCCGGCATTAACTTGTGTGTGGTGAATACGTGTGTGTGTGTGTGTGTGTGTGTGTGTGTGTGTGTGTGTGTGTGTGTGTGTGTGTGTGTGTGTGTGTGTGTGTGTGTGTGACATCCAATGCCTCAGTTTGTCACGCGGGTACACGGACCGGTCTTGAACGATTCATTCATCTTGAACGAATCTTTTATTTGACTCGAGAACGATGAGTCATCTCAGGGAGTGATTCGTTCATTCGCGCATGCGCACATTTGTGCCGGTGGAGAAGATTCATAGATATATACACTAGATATCGCATAGGGACCCTGAGCATGCGTCAATAGCGCCGCCACATTGGTACAGTGCTTCTAGGACAAACGTCATTCAACCGCACTAGTCAAGACAGTGTGCCAATGTGAAGATGCTGGACTTTAGCGCTGTGTTTGCGTTGTAGTAACGAGCAAACAAAGAAAACAAAGCACAAAGGCAGAACATTTCATAGGTAAGATTTAGTTTTTTATGTTTTTGTATGTTATGAACTTTTGTGCTTAAAAAGTAATGTTACTGATGATAATACAGTCTCTTACTGCATTCACCATAAGGCAAAGTAGCACCAACTCGCACTAAATTCTAGACTAATGCTAGTTTTGTTGAATAAAATAAGCAAACTATGTTATGAAATATGACAAGAAGATGCTGCCGTGCTAGAAACTTGTATTATTGTCAGCTAAGTGAACGAGTCGTTCATAACGGAGATTCATTCACAAACAAATCGCTCCCTCCGTCAGAATGAGAAGTGAAAGCAGGAGAGGGGGTGAGTTTCAGGACATGGATTAGATCAAATTAAACAGGGAAGGAGGATAATGCATTTCCATGCACACAAACACTCACTCTTTGTCAGGAATGCCCGTGCGGTCACATCCAATAATGTAGAAAAGTGATGTAAAATTATAATATTTCGTAATTGAAAAAATATTTGCATACTGACCACCGGGGAAAACTCCCGATCATAGATATATGTGTATATGTGTATTTCTCTGGCTTTGGATGGCCACAGTCCTCCGCTTCACCTTGGTCCCGCATTCATTTTAAAGGAGCGCTACCCTGTACTAAAATGGCGGCTCTATTGACGCATTCGTTCTAATAGACAATAGCAGGGTAGGCGACATCTAGTGTATATATCTATGGAGAAGATTATTTCATTTTTTCGAGTTTTCTCTCGGGTTTGAATCGTTCGTTCTCCACACGAGAGACAGAAGCCAATCATGCATTTAGAGCCGGAAAAAGATTTGATCTGTTAATTTCTCGAGTCCTCGGTCATCTCTTTACATACTAGTGCTAATATAAGAGTAACTGTATCGTTATAACTATACTAGAAAAAGCTGTTATGTGATGAACGAATGACTCAGAAGTGACTCAGTAGTGTGATCAATGTTTGGGCTAGTTGTAGATGTGTTTGGAAGCATCTCGTAATATTTTAATGTTGTTTTCGCAAATTGAACGAAATGACTCGGAAAAAAGATTCGGTCATCTCGATGAACGAGACTCAAAGGTCAGAGTCAGTAAAATGATCCGAACTTCCCATGAGTCCGAGTGAAAAACAGCGAGCAGAGCGGTGTCGAGTCAAGTGTGTGTGCGTGGCTGCACGCACACACATAAAGGTAGTCACTTTTGACCAATCAGCTTTCTTTGTTTACAATCACGCTCATTGGTTGGTGATTATTGTTTCGCGCGCAGTGAGCAGCGAAAATAAATAATGGCACAGTGGCCTACTAAATAACATCTGTATTTTCGAAATGCCAGCGGCAGTCAAGCTGTATTTATATTTTTAAACCACGAGGAAATCTAATAATTATACCGTATCAAGAGAAGATGAATCTGCGCGAATGGATCAGGAGACAGCAGCAAAACGATCTCAAATCAGCCAGAAAACATGACGGAAGAGGTAACTGGGCTCATCTGGAAGTTTAGACTGAGTGAGTGATTTTAGCTTGGCACATAATAGTGAAGTGAACTGAGTGTCAGTGGTGTTAGTAAACTGAATAGTGATGTTTCATGCTTTTTTTGCTAACCGCTGAGTAAGGTCAGGTTTCGGTGTCCTGACATTTTATACTACCCATCAGATTATGCTACCAACAAATATATATATATATTTTTTTAGATAGATATAGGTAGATATATAAAGTCACGTGGCTCTTTAAAAAATGCATTTGCCAATAAAAACCCAGAAATGGCTCTTTGCTGAAAAAAGGTTCCCGACCCCTGACTGAAGATCTGGTTAAAACAAACAATTCATTCGCCAATCACCCACATCACTACAGACAGAAACAGAAACAATGGCAGGCCGGAGACTTACATTTTTGCAATTGATTCTTATTTCGAACTCATCAAAGAAAAGAAGTGGATTGTTGTAGATTATGTGTAAGTAAAACTCTCGACGCACTACACCCGCACCCCACCTCCAGCAAAATTACAAATGACTGACATCAGTTCACGTTCTCAAAACAATTCATTCGACTAAACTAATAAAATGGTTTTTGCTTTTGTTGTTGAGGAGACGCAGCCACTGTCTACTGTAGAAGCGACTGCGCTTGGTAATATAGTACAATTTTTTTCTCTTTTTACTCATTTGTTAAGGCCAAGTGAAGCGATTTAATAAATGTATAAAGCTTAAAGATTTATTTTGATTTGGGGATATTTCTTATCATCTTACTGTTCATGTTGTTATTACCCCTTTAAAGGTTTAAAATCTGTTTTTACCTTATTAAACTATTTCATGTTAGTACTCTTAGGCTTTATTGCAGTCTTAATCTCAATGGACAGTGAATTTACTTAACTAATAACACAAAACATACAAAAGTAGCAAACACATTACATACTTTCATTAATCTGTATTTACGGCATGTATAGCTCTGGGCTTAGAAAGTTCTCAAAATATAATTTTATCCTACATTTTTTAAAGGAAAATGAAGGTGTAGGTTATATAGGTGGTTGTTAAATGCAGAGCTTCTCTGTAAAAAGGTGAAAAAACACCTGCAAGTTCTGAAAGAGATCAAACCTCAGCCAGGTATGGAAAAGTAACTCAAAAGTAATATAAAGCATTACTTTCCATAAAAAGTAACTAAGTAACACACTTAGTTACTTTTTTGGGGATGTAGCTCAATATTGTAATGCACTACTTTCAGAAGTAACTTTCTCCAACACTGAGTGTGGATCATTTTCAAATATTTATGCTCACCTTCTTCTAATTTTAATTCATTTTCAAATAGTGATGTTCAAAAATTGTTTAATTTGGTTTGGAATAATAAAAGTATGTTTTAAAAACATGACAGATCAAACCACTGTTGTCTAATGACTTGCCTAACCTATGTAAGCCTTTAAATTAGACTGTATCTTGCAAAATACAGTGGGTACGGAAATTTTTCACTCTTTATTATATTGCAGCCATTTGCTAAATTCATTTGTTTATTTTTGTCGCTCGTTAGTGTACACACAGCAGCCCATATTGACAGAAAAACACAGAATTGTTGACATTTTTGCAGATTTATTAAAAAAGTTAAACTGAAATATCACATGGTCCCTTTGCTGTGACACTCATATATTTAACTCAGGTGCTGTCCGTTTATTCTGATCATCCTTGAGATGATTCTACACTTTCAGCTGCGTCCAGCTGTGTTTTATTATACTGAGTCAGAGCAAATGAGAATTATGAGGTCAAAGGAACTGCCTGAGGAGCTCAGAGACAGAATTATGGCAAGGCACAGATCTGACCAAGGTTAATAATTCTGCTGCACTTAGGGTTCCTAAGAGCACAGTGGCCTCCATGATTCTTAAATGGATGACGTTTGGGACAAGGGGGAAAAGAGGCTTGGTGAGAGAGGTAAAGAAGAATCCAAAAATCACTGTGGCTGAGCTTCAGAGATGGGAGTTGGGAGAAAGTTGTAAAAAGTCTACAATCACTGCAGCCCTCCACCAGTTGGGGCTTTACGGCAGAGTGGCCTGACGGAAGACTCTCCTTAGTGCAAGACACATGAAGCCCTGAAGGACTCCAAGATGGTGAGAAATAAGATTCTCTGGTCTGATGAGACCAAGATAGAACTTTTTGGCCTTAATTCTAAGTGGTATGTGTGGAGAACAAGGCACTGCTCATCACCTGTCCAATACAGTCCCAACAGTGAAGCATAGTGGTGGCAGCATCATGTTGTTAGGGGACCTCAGACTGAGCCGAAGGTTTATCCTCCAACAAGACACTGGCCCTAAGCACACAGCTAAAATAACAAAGGAGTGGCTTTACAACAACAACGTGACTGTTCTTTAATGGCCCAGCCAGAGCCCCGACTTAAACCCAATTGAGCATCTCTGGAGAGACGTAAAATGGCTGTCCACCAATGTTTACCATCCAACCTGAAAGAACTGGGGAGGACCTGCAAAGAGGAATGGCAGAGGATCCCCAAATCCAGGTGTGAACTTGTTGCATCTTTCCCAAAAAGACTCATGGCTGTATTAGATCGAAAGGGTGCTTCTACCAAATACTGAGCAAAGGGTCTGAATAGGACCATGCGATATTTCAGTTTTACTTTTTTAATAAATCTTCAAAAATGTCAACAATTCTGTGTTTTTCTGTCAATATGAGGTGCTGTGTGTACATTAATGAGGAACAAAAATGAACTTAAATGATTTTAGCAAATGGCTGCAATAAAACAAAGAGTGAAAATTTATTTTATGTATATATACTATAGTTAAAATACTTAGGTTAAAAATAACCCAACATATAACCCAACTATATGTTATTATAGCACCTTCCCAGCTATGGGTTATTTTAACCCAGTGCATTGGGTTATAAAATTTAACCCGATGCATTGGGTTATTTTGATTAAATGTATTTTTTTCCATTCTGGTATTATTATTGCTACTATTACTAGTTCTACTAATAATTGTAGAATTATGGCTGTGTAAATAAATAACATACAGTTTTCAAAAATATTGAAAATGCTTTATTTCCATTACATTTTAAGTTCCAGACACTTAAGCGTTTTTATCCGTTTAATATAGATCGGCTATGAAGTGCGTGTTTGTATCATCAGTAATTAAGAGTGCTGGTGAAACAGATATAAAACACATAACACGGAGAGGTAATAAAAAAAAACAACAACATTATTGCAATAGAGCTTAAATAAACTTCTTAACGCAAAAACAACATTACGTATGCATATTAATACAGCTGTTCTGGGTCAGTTAAATCAGTTGACTGTTGAAATTAAAAATTTTTAACCTAGCTGATTGAGTTATTAAATAAATAACCCAATAAAGGTTAAAAAATAACCCAACAAAGCACCAAATATTTAACCCAACTGGCTGAGTTATTATTACATAATCCAATAAAGGTTAAAAAAAAAAATAGGGGGAGTTCAAAACCTCTTCGTTTAGTTTACATTGTATTAATGTTAACAGATAAAACTTTTGATCTAAAAATGTATTAGTAAATGTTGAAAACAAATGGCGTAGAAGAATATACCTCATCATTCATTCATAGTTTAATTATCTAATGCAAACCATCAAAACCTTATTGTCTAATGTTACTGCACTACACGACTAAACTGGATTGACTGTTTGAAAACACACACACACTATGGCGCAGTCTGACAGCAATCAGAAGCAGCATGACATCCGATAATATTTGAGTAAACAAGTCACTGAACGCAATTTCCCCTCTTCAATGTCATGCCACTTTTCTTAGCCATTTATTTTCAAGTCAACTTGACCTTTGCAACCCATTTAACTTCAATGCTGTGACATGTTTCCATGCTGAAATGGAAGAATCAGTGAGAAATGAATGGCTTTTCATCCACTGGGAGCTGATTAGATTGTAATAATTTGTTTCACACCAGAATACGGCCGGATATGAATGTACGCAGTCTGTCCTGAAACACCGCCAGCACTTCTGAAGAGGCTTCTATATTTTGACAGAAATGTGTTCAAATTTTTCCAATTATTGAATAAAGTTCAAATTATTATTAGGCTGCATGTTATTGTGGTAATGTTTGGATTTTATATTGACTGTTCACTTACAGCGGGGAAAATAAGTGTTGAACACGTCATGTTTTTTCCTGGGAATAATATTTCTAAAGGAGCTGTTGACATGGAATTGAACCAGATTTTGGTAAAAACTCAAGCAATATAAACATAAAACAAAAATATCTGAAAAATGAGTTATATGTAATACCTTTAAAATGAAATACAGAACTTTTGAAATGTATTTAATACTTTATATAAAAGGTTTTATGGTGATGTCATCTTAAAGACGCCTCTCATATGGAGAATGAAGCCACATGAAGTGCTCAGGTGTGAGTTTTACTTCAACAGAGTTGAAAAAAATCTTGATGTTTCTGTGGGTCTAGTCTATCAAATCTGATCTTTATTTTGTATTTTCTATTGGAGTCAAGTCAGGTGATTGGATGGGCCATTCTACAGCTTTTTTTGTTTTCTCTGAAAGCATTAGAGAGTTTCCTCTGCTTTGTTTTGGATCATTGTCTTGCTGAAATGCCCACCCTGGTTTCATCTTTATCATCCTGCTAATGTAGATATTGGACTGAAGCAGTGAATATTAATTTACAGTTGAAGTCAGAATTGTTAGCCCCCCTGTTTATTTTTTCCCCCCAATTTCTGTTTAAGGGAGAGAAGATTTTTTTCAACGCATTTCTAAACATAATAGTTTTAGTAACTCATTTCTAATAACTGATTTATTTTATCTTTGCTGTGATGACAGTAAATAATATTTTACCAGATATTTTTCAAGACACTTCTATACAGCTTAAAGTGACATTTGAAGGCTTAACTAGGTTAATTAGGTTAACTAGGCAGGTTAGGGTAATTAGGCAAGTTATTGTATAACGATGGTTTGTTCTGTAGAAAAAAAAATAGCTTAAAGGGGCTAATAATTTTGTCCTTAAAATTATTTAAAAAAATTAAAAACTGCTTTTATTCTAGCCGAAATAAAACAAATAAGACTTTATCCAGAAGAACAAATATTATCAGACATACTGTGAAAATTTCCTTGCTCTGTTAAACATCATTTGGGAAAAATTAAAAAAGAAAAAATTGAAAGGAGGGCTAATAATTCTGACTTCAACTGTACACTGACGAAGGGCAGAGGGTTGCTGAAGAACTATTGAGAGATTTCAGCTGCTGTCTGGGCTTTCACTGCCTTTCTACACCTCCCTTTCTTCATTTGTTCAATACTTTTTTCCTGCGTCATTTCATATTATCACACATAACTTAATTTGTAAACTAATTAAATTTATTTTCTTTGCATATATGGATTTCATTTGTTGTTCCCAACATCCGGTGAACATTTCAAGTCAACGGCACCTTTAGAAATATGTTTTTTGAGAAAAAGGATAAGGTGTTCAATACTTATTTTCCCCGCTGTATAGCCTAGACCAGGGGTGCCCAAACTTTTTTGTGTAGCCATTGTTATTATTATTATTATTATTATTATTATTATTATAGACATATTTGTTATTTATTTATTTATTTATTTGTTTATTTGATATTTACTTATTTGATAATTTCTTATTTATTTATTAGTTATTTATTTGATATTTATTTATTTGATAATTTCTTATTTATTTATTTATTTGATAATTTGTAATTTATTTATTTGTTTATTTGTTATTTATTTGATCATTTGTTATTTATTTTGTTTGTTATTTACTTATTTGATCATTTGTTATTTATTTATTTGTTGTTAATTTATTTGATAATTTGTTATTTATTCATTTATTTGTTATGTATTCATTTATTTATTTATTTGACATTTATTTATTTGATAATTTCTTGTTTATTTATTTGTTATTTATTTATTTGTTATTTAATTATTTGATAATTTGTTATTGATTTATTTGATTATTTTTATTTATTTATTTATTTATTTGTTGTTTATTTATTTGATAATTTGTTATTTATTTATTTTTTGTTTATTTATTTGATAATTTGTTATTTATTAATTTATTATTTATTTATTTATTTGTTTGTTTGTTAATGATTGATTTGTTATTTATTTATTTATTTTTATTTATTTATTTGTTATTTACTAAGTTGATAATTTGTTATATATTTACTTGTTATTTATATTTATGTATTTATTTAATAATTTGTTATTTATTTATTTGTTTGTTAAATATTATTTTATTTATTTTTTATTTATTTGTTATTTATTTATTTGTTTGTTATTTACTTATTTGATCATTTATTTATTTGTTAATTATGAATTTGTTACTTATTTGATTATTTATTTGTTAATTATGAATTTATTTGTTTGTTATTTACTTATTTGATAATTTATTTATTTATTTGTTGATTATTTGTTATTCATAATTTGTTATGTATTTATTTATTTGTTAATTACTTATATGTTATTTATTTATTAATTTGTTATTAATTCATTAATTTATTAATTTATTCCCGCGCAGAATAGTAAAAACTGCTGTGATTTTCTCCAGTGACGTGTTTGCGCTATATTCTAAATGCAGACCCCGCTTAGCAATGATGTTTTCATCTCTCTCTCTCTTTCTCCCTCTCTCTCTCTCTCTCACTGCTCAGCTGACCCTCGTGAGACAGTGTGTGGCACACATTATTGATTACACACCTTCTGATTGTGACTCGAATCACTTTACACCCAATTGTGGAATACTATGATTTATCACACCACATCAAACAATATCAGCTCAGAACGAGAGCAGAGAGAGCCAGAAATGGAGCAAGAGACGCACAGTAAGCCACAATAGGGCCTTATGGCTGCTTAAGAGAGATAGATGGTGCACGGATCACACTGATTGAAGTAAGAGAGAAAAAAAGAGAGTGAAGCTTGACTTTTAAGCCTTCTTTAATTATTCAATAAAACATAAAAGACCTCATTTTCTTAATATGACAAAAGTAATAATAATTTCACATTCATTTAACATTTTCCACATGCATAAAATATTTTCAACAACAATAAATAAATAAATAAATAAATAAATAAATGAATTAATTAATTAATTAATTAATGGTAAACCTTTATTTTGATGGTCCATTTTAATATTAGTAGACTGCTTAATATCTGTTGTTACTGTTCTTTCAACAGACTTTTAACTGACTATAAGAAACTTTGCAAGTACATGTCAACCTACACTAACCCTAACCCCAACCCCAATCCAACAGTCTACATCCAGGTATTATCTATTCAGCAGAATTAGTTGGCATGTAGATGCAATGTAACTTAAATTCAACAAACGGACTATCAAAATAAAGTGCGACCAAATTAAAAACAAACAATCATCTTCATCAACATCAAAGATACATTTGTTGACAGTCCATTTGCTTTTAAACATCTCCATGTTATTGAGCAGTTTGTAATAAGTGAACTCAATTTTAATACGAAATTTCAATAACCCTTTTAAAATAGCCACAACATCAGCTGACCCTTTGTTGTTCAAAAAAAATGGCCAAAAGATAGTTTTCTAGATAGCCAAATAGACAGCTTTTCCTCACTAAAAAGAAAGTTTATCAGAACATGTACAGTTGAAGTCAGAATTATTAGCCCCTCTGTTTATTTTTTCCCCCAATTTCTTTTTAACAAAGAGAACTTTTCAACACATTTCTAAACATAATAGTTTTAATAACTCATTTCTAATAACTAATAATAACTAATAGTCCGTGTTTGGACTCTCAGTAGGTGTTTGGACTCTCAGTAGTGGATATTAAACCACACTGAACTGAGCTAAACTGAACACTGAAAACTGGACTGACACTATTTTAATTCACTATAATATTCTATGTGAAGCTGCTTTGACACAATCTACATTGTAAAAGCGCTATAGAAATAAAGATGAATTGAATTGAACTGATTTATTTTATCTTTGCTATGATGACAGTAAATAATATTTTACCAGATATTTTTCAAGACACTTCTATACAGCTTAAAGTGACATTTAAAGGCTTAACTAGGTTAATTAGGTTAACTAGGCAGGTTAGGGTAATTAGGCAAGTTATTGTATAAGGATGGTTTGTTCTGCAGACTATCGAAAATATATATAGCTTAAAGGGGCTAATAATTTTGACCTTAAAATGTTTTTTTTTTTTTATTAAAACTTTTATTCTAGCCAAAATAAAACAAATAAGACTTTCTCCAGAAGAAAAAATATTATCAGACATACTGTGTAAATTTCATTGCTCTGTTAAATATAATTTGGGAAATATTTAAAAAAGAAAAAATAATTTAAAGGAGGGCTAATAATTCTGACTTCAACTATATATATATATATATATATATATATATATATATATATATATATATATATATATATATATATATATATATATATATATATATATATATATATATATATATATATATATATATATATACACACACACATACAGTTGAAGTCATAATTATTAGCCCCCCTTTGAATTATTATATATATATATATATATATATATATATATATATATATATATATATATATATATATATATATATATATATATATATATATATAAATATATATATATATATAGATATGTATGTATGTATGAGCAATCCGCTGATGAATCGTGGCTTTAAAATGCTCCAGTGTCCCTGTATCTGTGTTAACACTCAGTAAACAGCTGTGAATTTGGTGAACTGATGAGCTTAACTGCCAATCACAGTCATTTCTGTTGAGCACAAGAACACAATGGCAAATCAGCGCTGTTTAAGAACATGCTCAACAGTGCTCCAATGGAAATGAAAGTTTTTAAAATTTCAGTATCGATTGGTACCAAATTCCAGTATTGTGCAACCCTAATATACACACAGTATATAGTAGTTGGTGATCTCAAAAGTCAGTTTTCATTTTTTTTTTGTCTCTTTAAGTCATTTTAGTACATCATTTATTCATTGTCCTTCAGAGGTTGCCACAGCGGAATGAACCGCCGAATATTCCTTCATATGTTTTACGCAGCGGATGCCCTTTCAGCCGCAACACAGTAGTGGGAAACACCCATACACTCTCTCATTCACACACACACTCATACACTATGGCCAATTTTGTTTACCTATACCGCATGTCTTTGGACTGTGGGGAAAACCTAGATGAAACCCATGTGAACACAGGGAGAACATGCAAACTCTACACAGAAATGCCTACTGGCACAGCCGGAACTCAAACTAGCAACTTTTAAGCTGTGAAGCAACAACGCTAACCACAGAGCCACTGTGCCTTTATTTTAGTTAAATCAAATAAAGATGGGGAATAAAAACCCTTAGCAACTAGCTGAAATAATCAAATGAATAATTTGTTGTTTGTTTGTTTTCCAGAAAGCAGTGAGCAGGAGTATCAGCTGTGCGGATTGAGATAAACAGGTGTCCGGCTCACCCTGTGGCTCTGCTGTATTGATCAGAATGGCGGTCGGGGTGTTAGTGTGAGCTGAGGATTGTGGTGCGTCCACATGAACCGCAGCTCCACAGACCCCCTGACCTCCAGAGTGAGGTTTATTCCAGCACCGCCTGCGGCTCCTGTCATCTGCAGAGCCGGAGGGTAAAACTACTGCAGAAAACTGCCTTGTCAAGCGGACAGACATTTAAAATAAAAAAGTTGCTTCAGTCAGAAGGGCGATTTTGCCAAAGGCTTGATTTTAGAATGCATGCGGAGATATTCCACATCACGAACAGCTCCTCATCAAGCATTTATCATTTACACCAGGACGCTTTAAGCTTACTGGGAATGTTTGGGATTTCACCACCGAGGAACAAAATGTTGACCTCATGACATCAATTAGTTCCTGTCTCTTTTTTGAGTAAAAGGCACATTTAAGGAGTGCACTTAAAATGATGAAGAGGGGCTTTTCTATTAATACACATTTAACAGCTGAGCCCAAAATTACGGAAGTCCTAAGAGGCCATGCATATTTTTTCTCTCTTGTTATGTCGTGATCACGACTTAATTATCTCGTGATCTCGACATAACAACTCGTTTTCTCGTGATCTCGACATAACAAAAAGTTGTTATGTCATGATCACGACTTAATAAAGTTGTTATGTCGTGATAACAACTTAATTTTCTCGTGATCTAGACATAACAAAAAGTTGTTGTGTCGTGATCACAACTTTTTTTTTTTTTGCTTTTATTTATTTATGTATTTATTATTATTATTATTATTAATACGATCTGGCAAATGTCTGGCCAGAGAGTCTACACCGGCCCTGCGAACAGGGAGAGAATAGCCCAACTGCAGACTCGCATTTGTGCAACACATTAAAGGCGTTCAGAACAGCCATAATGTGAGAGCAAACGCTCGTGTTCATGATTAATGTACATTTATGATTATATTCACGTATTTGATTATATACCATTATTTACAATAATATTCCCTCAACTGTTACCATTTTAAGGCAACTCTATATGGCGCAAAATAAGTTAATGCATGCATGAATTAAATTATGAAGATCCTGCACTTGCTTTCATCCTTTCCGCAAATTATTTACAACTTTAAAAATGCGCCATAGAGTTGCTTTAAAATGGTAACAGTTGATGCAAATTATTGTAAATAATGATCATATACATGATCATAATCATGAATGTACATTAAACAGGAGCACGAGCGTTCACTCACATATTATGGCTGTTCTGAACACCTTTAATGTGTTGCACGAATGTGCGTCTGCAGTTATTCTCTCCCTGTTCGCAATTTGCCAGATATTAATACTAATATTACTACTATACTACTACTACTACTACTACTACTACTAATAATAATAATAATAATTAATACATAAATAAATAAATTAAAGCAAAAAAATAAGTCGTGATCACGACATAACAAGTTTTTGTTATGTCGAGATAAAGAGATAATTAAGTCGTGATCACGACAAAACAAGAGAGAAAAAATATTTTAATGCATGGCCTCTTAGGACTACAAAATACTACATTTTTAGTAATTAAAGTACAAAAGGCCTTTAAAATGCAAAATAAAAGTGTCAACGGAAGGCTGAGCAGTAAAATATAGAGGACAGACCCCAGTTCCTGTGAGGTTTACAATATTCCAAATAAAAAATGTGTGTGTGTATATAGGTAGGGATATACAGGATGCGAATTACAGGGGGCTTTGGGGGGATTGACCTACCTAATTAACACTTGATCCCCCCCCCCCCTGAAGGGCAGCAAAACAAGATATATGGGGGGGGTCTGTTCTTTAATAGTAAGAAATAGCTTTCTCTGATATATATCTTAAATATTAATAATTAAAAATGTGTAATATAAATACATTTGACCCCCTTATAATGGTTTATACCTTGTGAATGCATCGCGCCAATCATTCATTCATTCATTATCTTTTCGGCTTAGTCCCTTTATTAATCTGGGGTTGCCACAGCGGAATGAACCGCCAACTTATCCAGCATTTGTTTTACGCAGCGGATGCCCTTCCAGCCGCAACCCATCTCTGGGAAACATCCATACACACTCATTCACACTCATACACTACGGACAATTTAGCCTACCCAATTCACCTGTACCGCATGTCTTTGGACTGTGGGGGAAACCGGAGCACCCGGAGGAAAACCATGCGAACGCAGGGAGAACATGCAAACTCCACACAGAAACGCCAACTGACCCAGCCGAGGCTCGAACCAGCGACCTTCTTGCTGTGAGGCGAAGCACTACCTACTGCGCCACTGTGTCGCCCTCGCGCCAATCAATGCTAGGAAAAATATCATTCAACAGTCTGAAACTGGCAGTTCTAGAGCACCTATAGACATCTTAAGTATTCACAAAACATGTTTCTTGTAAAGAAGGTGTTTATATCTGCATGTAGCCTACAAAAATGAAAAATTGGACTCACAATTTGTATAGTTTGACCTATAGTAACCTCTAAAATAGTCATTCAATATCCCTCAAAACACTGAAAATAATAAATTAGATGTAATTTAAATACATTCATAAATTTGATTTATTGAAGCATGTATTACCAAACTACAATCGAAAAACAATTGATCCCTCCCGATTGTCAATGTATAATTCACACATGGTATATATGATATCTAAATAAGATACAGTATTATTATGATTCTCACATCATGGCTTTGTCATGTTTTTATGATGACAGTTTACCCTGTACAGTTTTTCCAATGCAAAAAAGTCCGATTTTGGTGACACTTCCTGAAAATGCTCAAGACGGCACTATATTTAAACAGCCATTTGAAAACTACAGCAAAGTTAGACATCACTGCATTTAGTGAGGTATCTGAATACAAGACACTGAATATGTCTGCTTCACATTTTTACTTGCTCTTTGTAATTCGAATTTATTCACAGCTTTGTGCAAATGAATAAATACACCCTTATTTACAACAAACATAAACATCCTTTGGGTAGAGCTGTGCACAACTGTAAACAATATTGCAGTACATTTTGAAACTGAACCTGGAACATACACAGGTCTGTAAATCATTCATCAAATTGTACAATTTATAGACATTTTCAGGAAAAAAAAGATTAACATTTTTTTAAAATCAAATTAGCTTGACAGATTTTGACAACTAGTTCAACATTTGTGTATGTAATGACTCAAGTAATGAAATGAGGACTATTAGTTTTATATGGAATGACTATTCAGCATTCACAAGTTTAGTTAATTTTGACTGACATGACATAAGCAAATGAAAATGTTACAAAACAGCAGAGAGTTGTATGAAAGCAATTGATGCATGTCCAAAAGCATTTGCAATTTGTTGGAAGGAATGAGAAACTGCTACTATGATGTGCACAAATGACTAATTGTTTTGAGAAATGCATTAACTGTTGTGCAAATGTAAATAGTGTTGTGAGAAATGCACCAAAGCCACTGAGAAAAACTGTAAAATGTGTTTCCTGTAAAGATAAAAAAGAGAGTATTTATTTATGATTGTATTTATACACAATTTTTTTTAGTGTGAACTATTTTTTGTTAAACAGATCATAAATATTAAATTGGAAATCAAAGAAAACAATGTTTTATTTTTTTATGAGAATGCTGTTGATTTCAAAATTTGGTATATTGTCAATTTGCTCATTATATATAGATTGTTTTTATTTATAAATATAAATGGGTAGTGGAAAATAATTTTACTCACTTTAAAATAGAAATAGGTCATTACCTGCATACGTTAAAAGTAACAAGAAATACCAACACAAAAAGAATTGTTAATTATTTTAAAGCCTTAAATCTACTCTTTGAGGGCAACCCAGTGGCGCAGTAGGTAGTGCTGTTGCCTCACAGCAAGAACGTCGCTGGGTCGCAGGTTCGAACCTCGGCTAGGCTGGGTCAGTTGGCGTTTCTGTGTGGAGTTTGCATGTTCTCCCTGGGTTTGCGTGGGTTTCCTCCGGGTGCTCCGGTTTCCCCCACAGTCCAAAGACATGCAGTACAGGTGAATTGGGTAAGGTAAATTGTCCATAGTGTATGAGTGTGAATGTGTGTGTGGAAGTTCCCAGAGATGGGTTGCGGCTGGAAGGGCATCCGCTGCGTAAAATCGTGCTGGATAAGTTGGCGGTTCATTCCGCTGTGGCGACCCCGCAAGGGACAAAGCCGACAAGAAAATGAATGAATGAATCTACTCTTTGAATAATTGGAATTTTTTTATATTTATTTTTTATATTGTATTTGTTTTGATGTCAATTTAATGTTATGTTATTGCCCTTGTATGTTCTGTGTTTAAAATTGCAATAATCTATCTATCTATCTATCTATCTATCTATCTATCTATCTATCTATCTATCTATCTATCTATCTATCTATCTATCTATCTATCTATCTATCTATCTATCTATCTATCTATCTATCTATCTATCCATCTATCTATCCAATAGTAAATCTGAAAAAATTACACCTACACCTATTGCACCTATTACATACACCTATTGTTAATATTTATTAAAATAATTATTTATAATAATTTAGTTATACTTTTTTTGGTAATTTGTATTTAGATTTCTGTCAATACTTATACGTCCAAAGAATTTGTCAAACCTTTTTTGTGGGGTACAATTGTATTCCAGACATAACACAATATATATGTATATATAACATTTATCTTTAATCTTTATACATTTATTTCTTAAGTAGATATTAGTATATGGTCAGTATTTGTGAAAATGACAAAATATAATGATGATTACTGTAATCTTGTTGTTAATTATTATCATTTATAATTCCCAAGCAGCCTACTGACCAGACAGTGTCAAAGAAGACCGCACAGTATTGGTTGTGGTAAAGGTGTTGTATAGTAAACAGTGCATGGAGGTCACTGCGCGGCGTGTGTTCCTCTGCAGCGCCGCGCTCAGCCTCATCACTGCGGTATGAAGTCTCCAGGTGTGCAGCTCAGCTAACAAGACACACTGGGACTTATTTAGCGCAGTCACTGCAGTGTGAAAACACAGTCTGTTTGAGGGGATATCGAGTCTGTCTTTCACGAACGAAATGCACAACTTGAAAGGAAAGTTCAGTCGCAAAAAAACGAAGATTATTTACTATTTCTCATGTGAGTATGGCTTTTCCTCTTCCTTGGAGCACAGTATCAAAAATGGTTGGAGTGTTCCTTATAAAACACAACTTGTCCTGTGTAACATTTTCCTGAACTAACTTACGGCTAGAAGTGTTTATAAAATATCGCCTTCTGAAAGTAAGACATCCAATGAAAACTTTTGTGTAAATGCGTTTTGCACGTTCGTCAACATAGGCCACGTAGTGCTGGAAAAATGACGCTGGATCCATAGCTTGATGTGTAGACCATTGAGTTATTGTAGTGATAACAATGGGATGATCCATCATTAACGAAGACACATCGGCTACTGATAATATATATCTACTATGAGTAAATCGTGTTCAAAAACCTCTGCCAAAACCCATAAATGTGCATTTAGGGAATTAGAAATGGGGAACTAATGCTGTATATGTGGTAAGGGACCGTCTATCATCTATTCATTGAATTTAAACGAACGTGCACGTTCACTTGTAACGCCAGACATTTTCAATTTTGCCTTATTAAGAAGGATTTACCAAGTGAAACATAAATAATAAAAACAAATAAAATAGAACAGAGGGCATATAATCATTAATTTACAAACAAATTTAAATAAAATGGTGAAAAGGTGCTCGTGCTTGTTTTATTTGCTATTTGTTAATTCAATGCTACAGGAACAAGATGTACTGTATTACATACTCAAATAGTTTTCTGACAGTGAAAATATACAAAATTAGACATTTACATGAATACTTTTTGAGTTTTGTGATTGTTCTAAAAGATTTACATATAATTTAAAGTCATTTATGGAAAAAGGTTTGGTTTACATTGAACCCATACATGTATATGTTTTTTTTCCTAATAACACAAAATAAAAATATGCTGTCCTTTACAACTCAAGTTGTCATTATCAGAATAATGCTATGCTAGTCATTTCATGACCACATGCAACACAACGCTGTCATCTTACACCACTAGAGGGCGCTGAACTTAAAATGTAAATATAGGTTGTATTAATTTGCTTGAGGATTTATTTTTATTTATTTATTTTGTTTATGTTCCTAGTCATGCACATTTATATCAACACTAACACTATATGTTTTGGATTGGTAAATATGCCGTAATGGTTTGTACTTGATCTTATGGTTGCGGAAACTCTCAGCTGCTCATAGGTTACACACAACTGAACTGTAATTGTCAAAAATATTCTCTGCAATTGACCTTGTACTAGAGCCATGCACGGGCCTTAAATCTAATCCCTAGCCCGGCCATGGCCCAAGACGCACAAGCCAGAGCCCTGCCCTTGTACAACAACTTATCAAAAGTTCAAAGAAGCCTCTCTATTTTCTGCCAAATAGCTAATAATGTTATAGCCATTGAAGTAGACCAGATTTGTTTTTAATTAAAAGTTTTTTTCATTTCGTTTTTTAATCAAAATAATTTAGAGAAATGTTTGGAGTTTTTTTTTTTTTTTGATAGTTTTTTTAAATGTAAGATTTAGTTTTTAAGTGACATTGATATCCAAGGGGTGTGGTCCAGTTTACTCAACTTACAAGTTGTGCGTTGTGCATAACCAGTTGGCTCATTATTTAAAGTCACTATTTGAAAAGTTGACCAGAAGTTTGTCTTTCCTAGCATTTTTCTTGGTTTTAAGTTTGCCATTGGCAATATTTCTCTTTATGTTCTCGATTACTCGTGGCTGGAAATCTCTATGTACAAGGCAGCACTGGCACTTCCGGACCGCACGCATTAGATCTCATTATACTTTTTTTGCAGTTTTTTTCTGAAGCCCGATAAGCGTGCTAGCTATGATGTGAAAATGGGCCTGAAGCCCAGCCCTAGGGACGTAAAAAAGTCGGGCCCCGATGGTCTCGGACTCAAATGCAGGGCTCTACCTTGTACTTCACTTACAAGTGGGTGCAGCCATTAGAATCTTTTTGGCTTGAGACTTCTGGTCTCATTCACTTCCATTGATTTTTAGATGTTAAAAACCGCTTGTTTAGGTTTTTGATGTTGCAAACTGATGTTTTATTCTTATGCTATTCAACTTTTAATGTATAGTCATGAGCACACTTGTTTGTTGAGCAAGTAGTTTGAGCGTTTTCTGCCGTTTATTATTCCGATTCAGTTTCTTATAAGAGAAAATGACTAGGAAGTTCTAAAATAATTGAAAAACTGAGCGCACCTCTGAAATTGCAGAATAAAGTCAATATGTGAAGTTGTCTGAAGCCTATAAAGATTTCTGGGAGAAGCGTTTCCTCTGAACTGAACTACTGTGTTCACTTTAGGCCTGCACGATTTTAAACCATTATTGCGATTTGAAAAGGTGTCATTTTTTGAATCACAATTTTGGTCAGATAAATCTCAATTTGATTTTTTTTTTTCTCCAAAATGTGCAGCCCTAGTTCACTTACAGAACACTTAAGAAAATTTTTTTTACATGACATTAAATGGGCGAGGTGATGCAGTGGCGCAGTAGGTAGTGCTGTCGCCTTACAGTAAGAAGGTCGCTGGTTCGAGCCTCGGCTGGGTCAGTTGGTGTTTCTGTGTGGAGTTTGCATGTTCTCCCTGCATTCGCATGGGTTTCCTCCAGGTGCTCCGGTTTCCCACACAGTCCAAAGACATGCGGTACAGGTGAATTGGATAGGCTAAATTGTCCGTAGTGTATGAGTGTGAATGAGTGTGTGTGGATGTTTCCCAGAGATGGGTTGTGGCTGGAAGGGCATCTGCTACGTAAAAAAGTGCTGGATAAGTTGGCGGTTCATTCCGCTGTGGCGACCCCGGATTAATAAAGGGACTAAGCCGAAAAGAAAATGAATGAATTAAATGGGCGATGTGGTGGCGCAGTGGGTAGCGCTGTTGCCTCACAGCAAGAAGGTCTATCGTTCGAGCCTCGCATTTCTGTGTGGAGTTTGCATATTCTCCCTGTGTTGGCGTGGGTTTCCTCCGGCTGCTCTGGTTCCCCCCCCACAGTCCAAAGACATGTGATTTGGGTGAGATAAATTGGCCGTAATGTACGAATGATTGTGAATGAGTGTATGGGTGTTTTCCAGTGATGGGTTGCAGCTGGAAGGGCATCCGCTGCATAAAACATATGCTGGATAAGTTGGCGGTTCATTCCGTGACCCTGATTAATAAAGGGACTATGGTGAAAAGAAAATGATTATATTATATTATATTATATTATATTATATTATATTATATTATATTATATTATACAAAACAATAAAAGAATAATATAACATATGTATTAACATATATTTAAATATTTAAAACATTGTTAATTTAAAACTATACGTGTGCTATGCAGGATGGAGAGAGATGTAAGAACCTCTCACAAGCTTTTCCTTAATGTTTAAGGGATCTAGGTTACATTATTAAGTTCCGGTTAAGGTTAATAAGCGCCAGAAATTAGATTATATTTACCCTGTAAAATCACATGATATCATGCCCTTCAGCTAGTCACTTATGCCCTACCTGCAATTAATGCACTGTAAATTGATTTAAATTTACATTAATTTGTCGATGCGGTTATGCCATTGTTAATTAGCGATGTGCTCTGGCAATTAAAACGTTAAAAGACTTGATCTTCAGTCTGACCTTTCACATTTACTGTACATCGAATCTCTGTCAGTGTATCTATTTTCTGGCCCAGTGACGATTACATCTTTCTAGAGTAACTCCCATGAGACAGATTATCATAATTACTGGTTAACATCATCTATTGATAATCCTTTTCGTCAAGTGTTTGAATTGTACAGTTTGAGAGTGTGCAAAAATACCCACCCAGCTTTTGATGAAAGATATTTGCTGCTAAGATCATGTTGTTACACAACCACACCGCAGGATTTGGCCTAGTTTTTTTTAAAACCAGCTTTTTTGAGAGAGAAAAAAAAATGAAATAAAGTTCACAAACTTTTTTTCCCCCCACTATGTACTCTGTGGTGCATCTGCTTTGAATTATATATTTAACCCAGACGAGAGAGATGCCTGTGTATTCTGAGCTACACAACCACTTTAGTATGACTTATTGAAGACATAGAGGCTGAAGAACCATTAAGAGTTACTGGTTCAAGGTGCTCTTGGGTACCTGTATGTTTTCATGCTGTTACTCAGACAGTCTTTGACTGACCTAAACAAACAATATATAATATTTGAACAAACTGTAATCGAATCGCCTGTATTTAGCTTTAATATTATGGAAACATGGATGGCTAGTCTGATTGACAGAAATATAAATTTTTTAAGCTCTTAATTGTCATCATCATCTCTTATTTGTAGGGCTGTACGATTTGAAGAAACAATCTAATTGCGATATGCGATTTACTATTGCATGAAAGAGCTGCAGGTTAGATGTGGTGGTTTTAACAGCACCAAAGAAAGACCAAGCATAATTACGAAGAACGGTACACTATGCTTCTGTTTATTTAAAACTATTTTTTCCAATAAAGTTGTCAGTTGTCATGATAAATCAAGAAAATAACTACAGTATTTTAAATTCAAATAAATAAATTATATCTAAAATCGTGTGTGTGTGTGTGTGTGTATATATATATATATATATATATATATATATATATATATATATATATATATATATATATATATATATATATATATATATATATATATATATATATATATATATATATATATACATTAACACCCGCCAAATGCGGGTAGATTTCCGTGGTGGTGGGTAAGACACTCCCACTAGCCACTTTGGCTGGTTAAAAATAATTTTCCCGGATAATCATTCATAAAAGCAGGGGTCGACAATAAGGATGGTCCAATATGCATGCAAAGGCGATCTTAGAATTGAGAAGCAACACGACTGAAAAAAATAATTGCGTTCACGTGAGCAATAAAAAAGCAGATGAATACCGAATGAGTGAATGTCTGGATGATCACTCGCGCTAACAGCTGAGGTGATGCGCGCGACTGTTTAAAACGTGCGCGCTCCCGTTTCCTTGCGTGAAGCAACTGTGTCTAGAAACACAGCTGATGTGATCGGTTCTTTCAAATAGACTAGACAATAAGTGATGAACATGCACCCACATCTGCAATCCAGATTTGTATTTTTGTAAGCAGCACCAGTTTCTTTCGCTTTCACCATTATAGAACCGCTTTGTTTATGTGTCTAACGTTAACCGTATTCCTTATTAATCCCTTCATTATCACACAGTATGTTTTTTTACCTGCTTTCTTTTGCGTAATGTGGTTTAATTATCATTTTTTACAATAACATTGCTTTAATGGGAGATTACTCCCCATTTATGTTTAGTTATCTGGTGATCTGGGACCTTTAGCCAGGACATATTACTGTGCATATGTTTTGTTAAATAAAAAGTATAGTATACAGTTATATTATGCTTGTTTTGACACATTTAAAATTTGTGGTTGAGAAATAATTATTTGTTTATGTTTGGTGTGGTCAGAGATAAATTTGGTTAATCCTTCATTTTGAGCACTAAAAATGATGTGAAATAAAAACTAATTGTAATACTATGAAACCATGACCCATTTGCTCATGAACATTTAGCAAGCTCATACACGACACACAAAAAGTGAAATGAATGAGGCATGTGGAGAAAACGCAAAATCTAAATTAAGTAATTTTAGCATGTCAAAATCATATTTATGTGTATAATATATATATATATATATATATATATATATATATATATATATATATATATATATATATATATATATATATATATATATATATATATATATATATATATATATATATATATAAATATATATATATATATATATATGTATATATGTATGTGTGTGTGTGTATATATATATATATATATAGATAGATAGATAGATAGATAGATAGACATACAGTATATAAAATCTTTACATTTAGATTGTTACATTTTTCATGTTGATTTCATGACATTCACTGTGCACTGACAATGACAAGAAGTCTTGTATTAAATTGTATAATTGATAAATACATTTATATTTACATATTATTTCTAATATAATTTTGTCCTTTAATACAAGCAGTCAGATAAATGAACTGTACCTTTAATTTTACCTGCTCGAAGAAAACACTCTTTTTGAACGTATCAAACAAATCTCAAGTACATGCACAGAACAACATGAGCATTTAAAGCAAATAAATGAACGTAAATATTATCCCGCTTGCTTTCTGAACATTGTTAAGTGAGTTCTTAAACACCTGTGATTGGTCATTGTGTTCCCGCGCTCAACAGAAAGGGCTGTAAATGATGGCATTCACCTACAGGGGGAAGTTGTACCCCAATGATTAGTGAGTTGGAACTTTGGAGTTGTAGTTGCAACCCAAAGGTTGCTGGTTCAGTTCATGGCGCTGGAAGAACTAAACTCTGAAGGGCTGCGGCTCTTCAGGAACTAAATTTGACACCCCTGCCTATTTAATGCAGATAATGAGTCAGAATAGTACTGTATGTGTTGTTTATGTTTCCACCCACACTGTAAGCCCGGATAAGTTGAGTTCACTTAAAAAATTTGAGGAAACTGGTTGCCCTAAAATTTTTAAGTAATGTATACTTAAAAAACTTAAGTGAGCTCTACTTAAAAGATAAGAGTTGTTCTAATATGTATTATAAGTTGAATACACTTAATGCTTTTAATTAGTGTCAATCAATTTACTCTACTTATCTTTTTAAGTGCAATAAAATACACACAAAAGTAATACACAGGGTTGTTTTTATTAAAATTTTCTTTCCAAATACAACAAAATAATTCAAATGCTGTGCAATACAACTTAAAAATCAGTTTGCCTACTTTTCTCTCAAGTGCATCTACTCAAACAAGAGCTAATAACATTGACCTCAGCTTTAAATGCTCACAAAATATGTTGTTATACCCCCAAGAACATGAAAGCTTGTTTGAACATCTGGACTAGAAGCGTCAGTTCACCCAAACAAATGGAAATTTACTCACCCTCAAGTTAAGTGGTTCTTTTTTCTGATGAACACAAAAAATGATATTTGAAAAACCTGTAACCATTGCTTTCCATAGTAGGAAAAACAAATACCATAGAAGTCAATGGTTACAGATTTTTAGCTTTGTTCAAAATATCCTTATTTGTGTTCAACAGAAGAATGAAACTCAAACATGTTTGGAACAAGTGAAGGATGAGTAAAAGATGACATCATTTCCATTTTTGTGTGAACTATCCTTTTAAACACATAAACATATTGTAGAACACAATGTATACTGTTTACATACAAGTGGAAATTTGTTCATGACTTCACAGAATGAATTTTTACTATTGTAACCAGTATATGTACTGAACAAACTGTAATTTTGGGTCTTTTTTCACAATACAACGAGAAATAAATAATAATTAAAATTATTATGAAGATCTGTACTGTAAGCTGACCTTTACACTGTAACAGCAAGACGACACTTTGTCCAATTTAAGAGCTAAATGAGTCCGAGAAGACAACAGAAGGCTCGAGGCAGGTCTGTATGAATGATGAAAGATGATGAACACTCTGGATGGGTTAAGCTGTGGACTTTTTTCATCGATGCAAATGATTCCTGTGGAAACTTGATAGTATGGGTCCTCGCGAGAGACATCCTATTGAAAGAAAAAAGAATGCAAATATGATGATACTAGTTAAATAACTCAAGCAGACTTAAGCAGAAAAAAGCCAGAATAAAAGAGATGATGAAAATAGGCAATAGGTAGACTCATGTAGACAAAAAACCCACCTTTGTCTGACGTAAGAGCCAAAAGCTGACCAGCAACATGGTTCCTTTTCCTGAAGATGCTCATCAAATTTGGAGAGTAATTTTAAGAGCATTATGGACGCTCTCTGTGAGATTATTGCCCACCACTTGATTGAAGTTGAAATAAACCTGAAATATAAAACAAGTGAAAAACAAAACAGTTATGTTCCTTGTGTATTTCAGTCCAGTATGCTTTGAAACTTACAATCTTGTTATTAGCACATGAATAATAAATAATTTTTTAAAAATCAAAAACAATTCCTGTTGCAAACAAGGAAACAGAACATTTCTGGCATATAGTTTCCATTTGTCAGTCTATAATCCTTTTTTCACAGTTAAAAATACAACACTTACATTGCCAATGCACGCCTTTCTGTCATCTGAAACAAAATAAAACTTTGTTAGAATCCAACTTATAATTGCATTAAACGTTCATTCAGCTTATTCTATTCAAACAATGGCTGCATTAAAATTAAACAAATGTAAAAGTTTGTTCAAATTCACTCACCAAACTAAATTATGATTGTCCTTACGTCCTTTCTGCTCCACTGAAACCACAGCATACTGTATGTGACCCACCTAAAATGTGTTGAACAGGACGGTGTGAACCAAGCAGTGGCAAAACTGTATTAAAAGCTTTAAATAAGCATGGACTGTTTAAATAATGCTCTATATGACCGCAAATAATCAGCTCGGGGAAAAAAAGGCGATAACAATACACAGCTGAAAAAGCGCTGTGTAATCGCCTCACGAGAATTCAGATTTGGCGCCGTTTCCATGTCAACCGTGCAGGCAGGAGCAAACAAATGAAGCGCGTCAAATTTGAATGTGCGTCATTTGAAAAAAAGACGCTTGTTGTCAAGTGAAAGTGCATCGACTCTATTAAAGCATGTTTTTCGCGCAGTAAATCGTCCGCGGAACACGCTTCACAGACATATGTTTAAGAGGGATCGTGTCCACCACTCAGAACTGAAAATCTTGCAGGTTAACTAGCGAGCTCACATGCTAAATACACACGGCAAGTGTTTAAACAGGACCAGCGCATTTAAAGTGAAACATACTTAAAACAGTGTTTTCCAGTATTCACAAACAGCCGAAAATAAAAACTGGATATAATGTTTACAGTCTACTCACCAGAAGTCTGAAATACCCTGCTACTGCAACTGCAAGAAAATGGCGGTGCCTGACTTGAACACTAAGTCAGGTTGGGGGCAGGGGGCGTGATCAGTCAAAAACTTTTAAAACATTAGTGTATTGTACTTAAAGTTATTCATACAATAAACTTTGTCTACAAAAAAGTAGAATTCACTTAAAATGTTATAGTAATGAACCAAAAATTAAACTATTTAAGTACTTTGCACTTAAACTGTATAATTAGACATGAAATCCGGGCTAAGAGCATTGCTTGGCCAGTAAAATTGCCATCACTGTTCAATGATTATTCAATCTATTAACAATCTTAGATTTTAAAAGGGTGATGGGCTTATATGAGGAGTTCATTTTAATTTTTTGTTCACAGAATTTTTCATGAATCTATTTTTTTTTGCAATTGAACTCTTCAATATATAAAAACTTAAATTTGCAAATTAACTCTTCATATATATTCTACTACTGTCGTGAAACGGGAGTCAGAGTTTTTGACCTGTCTGTATAGACTGGAGTATTATTAAATATTTGTGTTTCATATATTGTGACATTTGGACATCTTAAGGTAGAAGCATTTCATCTTCATTATTTAACTATACAGAACACCTGCAGATCAGCTATATTGGCATTTGAAACGGTCAACAAAGTATTGTAGGTATCATCAGTGTATGATTTTAATGTTGTTTCTCTTATTTTCTTGGCATCTACATCAGCAATCCATACATTATTTCTACAGTATCAACTGTGCTATTTTGAGACACCATAAAATTTAACTAAAATGTGCTTTTAACATATATCTGTATTTAAAAAAATATATTTTAGAACTTACAACTACAAATATGCTAATTTTAAACATTGATAAATATATTTACGATTAATCTAAAGTATAATAGTAATATATTAAAAGAATATACAAATTGTGAGAAATGTGCTAAATTCTGTATTAAAAGTGCTCTATTTTCACTTTCACAATTTGTATATTTCATTCATTCATTTTCTTGTCGGCTTTGTCCCTTGCGGGGTCGCCACAGTGGAATGAACCACCAACTTATCCAGCACGATTTTACGCAGCGGATGCCCTTCCAGCCGCAACCCATCTCTGGGAATTTCCACACACACATTCACACTCATACACTACGGAATATTTAGCCTACCCAATTCACCTGTACTGCATGTCTTTGTACTGTGGGGGAAACCGAAGCACCCGGAGGAAACCCACGCGAACGCAGGGAGAACATGCAAACTCCACACAGAAACGCCAACTGACCCAGCCCAGCCGAGGTTCGAACCTGCGACCCAGCGACGTTCTTGCTGTGAGGCAACAGCACTACCTACTGCGCCACTGCGTTGCCCTAATTTGTATATTTGTTTTATATAATACTATTATACTTTAAATTATTCTTAAATATATTTATCAATGTTTAAAATTAGGGTTCAAGTGTATTTGTAGTTGTAACTAAATATATTTAGTAAAATACAGGTATAGTATGTTAAAAACACATTTTAGTTCAATTTCAAGGTGTCTCAAAATAGCACAGTTGAGTACACTTAGATGGTATTAAGTTCATAACATATACTTAATACTATTTTTAGTACATTAAGTACAAAATTTGTGTGTTGAAAATAGAGCACTTTTAGTACATTAATGAAAAGTACTTAATGTACTTAAAGTGAATTTTAGCACACTTTTTTTCCCCACAATTTTTAAATATATTACTATTATACTTTGAAACTATTCTTAAATATATTTATAAATGTTTAAAATTGGGGTTCAAGTGTATTTGTAGTTGTAACTAAATATATTTTGTAAAATACAGATATAGTATGTTAAAAGCACATTTCAGGGTGTCTCAAAATAGCACAGTTGACAGTTGAATAGCATACAATTAAAATTAATTACTTTTAAATATATTAAAAGGAAAAAAAATACTCAATTTATTTACAATATAACATAACATGCAAACCAAAATATGCAATAACTTATTTTTTACCTCACTTTATTATGTACACACAGTCCAAAGCAAACAAAAAACTGTGAAGAAACAAAACTTAAAGGTGCAGTATGTAAGTTTGACACCCAGTGGTTGAACTGGGTATTGCACTCCTAGATCAAAATAAAAACACGCGTGGGATGCCAGAGATTGAGTACAGGAGCGAGTGATTTAAACCTTGTTCTAAATAAAATCAACGACACGCGGTAGAAGGAATTATGTTCCATATTAAAAGGAGTTTTAGTTCTAACCAACACCTCGAATTGAGATATTAGAAACGGTTTCTATTTCTCACAGCTCAACATGTCAAACCTATGACAGTGCACCTCAGGTAAGCCTCGTGTGTTTTATTCAGTGCTAAATGCTAACAATGTGAGTTTGAATGGATTCTAAACCTTACCGTTTCGTGAGTGAGTGCTTATTCTGTGCTTCTGAAAGGCTGTATTTACATTTTTGTCGTGTTTCGTCTGGTGCAAAGAGTCAAACTGCTGTTTGCGTGTTGTTAGGACACGAGATTACAATGTAACCTGCTCACCTAATGTTTACGTTCGTAATATTTATATCATTTGCTAATTAATAACCTCATGTGGAACTGAATCTGTCTCATTTCGACGTCTGATAATGTCCATTTCGGTCACGGGCGCATGCTTTCAGAGCCTTTCTGAATGAATGAATGAAATACGCTGTTTTCCAACAAGGCAACCCGGAGTGCTGAATTATAATTGGCTAAACTGGCATTCTGCAGGTTAACTTTACCTAAACAAAGACAGCGTTCCGGCACGGAAAAACCATTTTCAAAGCAGAATATCTGACTTCAGCATTGTTTTTCAGTTAAACAAGTATGTTTACTTGGGATGTTTCTTAAATATCTGCAAACATATTATGGTATTTTTATGCTTTAGAAGAATCAAAAACTTACATACAGCACCTTTAATATATATAATTTCACACATTAATATTTACATATGGATTATGACATCAATGGTTCCACAGAGTAAAATCTGACATAATGTAAGATTGTTAGTGTTGTGATTTATAATGTTACTGTTCAGAGTTCAGACTATCTACATACACCTGTACATAAGTCACAAGCTGCTCCTCTGTCCTCATGACCTCCACACAAAAGTCATGATCAGTTTCTTGCATCTCTGTGACATGAGGAGATTGAGAAACAAGTCAGATCAATTGAATTTACACGACAAAACCTGCAAAATAATTTAAAAAATAAGCAAATAAATAAGTAAATAAATCACTTTATGGATTTATCTAACGCTATGCATTTTCAATGATATAACATTTCCTATCAAGCTTATTAAAAAAAATCTAAATAAATTTTCCAGTTCGCACACACCTACTTTTAGTTGAATAGGTGCGAAATGGTCGCACTGTCGAGCCCTGCCAGTCGAATTCAGGAAAACACGGATGAAACGACACCTTTTTGTAGCCTTTGATAAGTCAATACTCCGGGAAAACAACACCGAGAGCAAGATTTCAGCACACGTTTATGTTATTGTAATCTATAAAACCGAAGACATTTACACTTGTTGTCGTAAATGATCTTCTAGCTCATTTAATAGATGATAAACATGCTGACATTCGAAATTAACGATTAACAGTTAGCCAACAGGCTTATATCAACAATAATGGTTTTACATAATAAATGCAATTTTATTACCTGAGAGGTCGGTCCTATGTCCTTTCTGATTTTAAAATCCTCGTTTTCTGAAGTTCTCTCTTCCAATGAAAATGTTTTATAAGTGTATTATTATTATTATTATTATTTATAAGTGTATTTATTTGTAAATCTAGTATATTTAAAAGTGCAATAAAAGATGGATATATATATATATATATATATTAAAGTAGTATATTAAAGTAGTATATTAAAATTATATTTTAGTTTAAATTAATGGTGTGTCAAAATAGCAGTCAAGTACACTTAGTTCATCTTAAGTTTATTTTTGAGGTAGTACACTTTGCTATATAAATATTTATTTAAATATATTTTTTAAAACTTCAATTTAATTTATACTTACAAATATGTAAAAGTGTACCAACTTGGAACTATTTTTATAGCATTCAAATTATACTTTTCAGCATTACACTTATAATATATTTTTGAGGTAGTGCACTTCTATATACTAAAAATGTATTTAAATATATTTTTAAAAAGTTCAATTTAATTTATACTTACAAATGTAAAAGTGTACTAACTTGGAACTATTTTTATAGCATTTAAATTATACTTTTCAGCATTACACTTATAATATATTTTTGAAGTAGTACACATTATTTCAATATACTAAAAATTCTATTTAAATATATTTTTAAAAGTTCAATTTAATTTATACTTACAAATATGTAAAAGTGTACTAACTTTGAACTATTTTTCAAATGCATTCAGATTATACTTTTAAGCAATACATTTATAACATATTTTTTAAGTAGTACACTTTGTTGCTATATACTAAAAATCTATTTAAATATCAGTTATATTTAGTATACTTTCACAGTTTTACTTAAGTACTACTTAAATAAAAGTATACTTTAATTAGTATATTTATAGTGTATATTTTTTAAACTTTATTTAGTATAAAAAATAAAATTGTACTTGCAGTGCACTTAATTGTTTTTCAGTATATTTTTAGTGTACTCTAGTACACTTTTTTTTTTTTTTTTTTTTTTTTTTCACCTGGGAAACCCAGAAGATGAAATTAGCTGACAAAAGCTCCAAATTATGATGCTCAACACACACAAATCTGTTAAAATCTCAAAAAAGTACTCCAGGGTGTCTTGAATTTCTAACAGTTGTCTGCTTGTGCTCGCCTCCCTTGCCATAGTAACCATCTAAATAATCGCACCTTTTCAAATCACGTTTTCAGTTTAAAATCGATTAATCGTGCAAGCCTACTTATTCGGGACATTTTTCTGTACATTAAAAAAATTATGTGTATAAACTTTAACTTATCTTTAAAAACTATACAATGTCCATATACATCTCTAATTTTGAAGTGTGCAATCCAAATGTGGGGTGTTAGTTAAGGGGTTAAAACCGTCTTGTCCTTCAAAGCTTTTTAGCTCGGTGGACAATTTTGTCCAACCATAGAGCATTTCAAGATTATTTATCAAAATATGTTTTAGTAGTTTGCACATTTTAAGATTATTTTCAATTCATCTTTATTTCCATAGGCGCTGGAGAACGCTGGACTTCCATCGTGGAGAAGCTGCAGTGAGTAAGGCACCGGCGGGTGTCAAGGCTGGCCCAAGAGATTAATACAGAGACTCATCTGTCACTAGGTTTTTCGGGGATCAGTCTCATGCTCTCCATTTCTCCATGACAACCACAGCATCTGCTCAAGGTACGCCCTGGTCCAGGGTTATGGAGACCTCTAGAAGTCCCCTATGGTTGGCATCTTTTCATAGAACTTGGATCACATCAATGGTGCTGCACAATCTCTAGATTCTTGTCATTTATTTTCCCTGCATTGCGTCAAAGTTTGACTGATTGCAATTCTAACCATGATCCTACAACCATATTCAATTTTACATAGGACATAAACATGCCACATGATAAAAATTTCAGCTGTTTTTTTATGGACATGCATGGTAAAATGCACATCTGAAAGAGCAAATGGGAAAAACATGTTAGAGAGTGATAAGGTCTGACGCATGCAGATGGAGCTTTCACTTTTCTTTTTTCCGTCAGGTCTAGTCATCTTTATTTCTATAGCACCTTTACAATGTGGCTTGTGCAGAAGCAGCTTAACATAGATGAAGAATAGAATAAAGAGCATAATTTATCAGACTGTGAAACATTCACAGGCAGCATGTAGACTTGTGGAAGAATGCTAATGTAAATCAATACGAATGTCTCAAATCTAAAAAAGCATATCATCTTACACAGACACTATCAATTTATAAACTACAGCTATACCTAAGTCTTCACATTCATTCATTTGTCGATAGCATATCAGGCAGGAAGTACTGTAGACGTGTGGTAGAATGCTGATGTATATCCATAGATATTTACATTAGATGTCGCCTACGATGTTGTTGCCTATTGGAAGGAATGTGTTAATAGTGCTGCCATTTTGGGACAGGGTAGCGCTCCTTTGAAATGTATGTGGGATGAAGGTACAGTGGAGGACTGGCCATCCGGAGCCATAGATATATACACATATATACATGCATCTATGATCGGGAGTTTTCCAGGGGGTCAGTGCGCAAATATATTTTTTTAATTACGAAAATTATAATTTTACATCACTTTTCTATATCGATGGATAAGTGACCACACGGGCATTGCCAACAAGGAGCATATGTTTGTGTGCAGGAAAATGTATTATCCACCCTCCCTGTTAAATTTGATCTAATCCATGTCCTGAAACACCTGCTTTCACTTCTAATTCTAACGGAGGGAGCGATTCGTTTGTGAATGATTCTATCGTTATGAATGATTCATTTGAATCATCGATATCTCTGCATCTCAATGTGGATATCCAACTTTAATTTAGGGTGGACAGTACACCAGGGTTTCTGCAGGTTTCATCAAGTCAAATTTAAGACTTTTTAAGACCATTAAAATTAAAATTTTAGACTTATACAGGGTATCTTATATAAACTTATTCGGTTTATTACCAGTATTATCATGATGAATCATATAATTATTTTTTGTTTTCTTGTCAAGTTGGCTTTTATTGTCATTTCAACAATATACAGTGCAGTATAGAGTGAAATGAAACAATTCTCCTTCAGGACCAAGGTGCTACATCAAACAACATAAATTGACAACATGATACAGGACTACACACTACTGTAAAAATTTAGTAGAATGAAATTAAATAAGATAAACTAAAATAAAAATAAGAATTTCTTTTTTATATAGGGAATTTGCTGTCAAAATGTCTAACAGCTGTTGTGAATTGTACCTTCTTGCAATAAAAACTTAAATATTAAAAAATAAGGTTTTATTGAGATGGATTGATGGATGTCAGCCCAATTGTGTAGCTTTAGTTTGAACAAAGCAAAATTAAAACCTGTTTAAAATGATTTAAGACCTACAACACAATATTTCTGTGAATTTAAGACTTTTTAAGGCCTAAAATTTACTTTTTGTAATTTAAGACTTCTTAAGACCCAGCGGACACCCTGTACACACATTGAGGCACAGACACCCTTATAAGCTACTTCAAATACTAGCCGTTACTTCACTTAGCTGACAATAATACAAGTTTCTTGCACTGCACCGTCTTGTTGTCATATTTCATTAGTTGGTTTTATTCAACGAAAACTATAAACATAAGCCTAAAATTTAGTGAAAGTTGGTGCTACTTTGCCTTATGGTCAATGCAGTAAGTGACTGTATTATCATCAATAACGTTACTTGTTTAGCACAAAATTTCGTTATGTACAAAAACGTAAAGAAAACAAAATCTTACCTATGAAATGTTCTGCCTTTGTGCTTTGTTTTCTTTGTTTGTGTAGCGGTGGCCAGCTAGTGAGGTGCTTTGCAGGTATACCTCACTGCTCTGACCTCTAAAGGTGCTGTAGCAACAGACCCTAGAGGCCATGGTCTTTAGCCTTATTGTTAGAGCAACCGACACCCATGCCAAAGGTCACCAGTTCGATCCCAGCTCAGAGCGGGTTGAGTAGTGTAGGACCAGGGGGGTTACATTTGCTTATTACTACACCCGTACACAGCGCTAAAGTCCAGCATTTTCAGATTGGCTTTATTCTTGAATAGACTAAGTGCAGTCCTAGACTAAATTTGTCCTGGGAACACTGTACAAATATGAAGGTGGTATTGACGCATGCTCAGGGTCCTGTGCTGTGCAGGTAAACCTCACTCCTCTGACCTCTAAAGGTGCTCTAGCAACAGACGCTAGAGACTATGGTCTTTAGTCTCCTTGTTAGAGCAACCGACTCCCATATAAAGAATCGCCGATTCAATCCCAGCTCGGAGTGGGTTGGGTGGTGTAGGACTGCAAGGGTTACATTGGTGCCATGACCTGGATGGGAGTGAGGTTTAGGGGTGAGTCTAGCAGAGGCCAGCTAGTGAAGTGCTAAGCAGGTATACCTCACTCATCTGACCTCTAAAGGTGCTGTAGTGACAGACACTATAGAGGCCATGGTCTTTAGCCTCCTTGGTAGAGCAACCGACACCCATGCGAAAGGTCGCCAGTTCGATCCTAACTCAGAGCGGGTTGGGTGGTGTATGCAGCGCAAAAGTCCAGCATCTTCAGATTGGCTTTATTCTTGACTAGACTACGTGCGGTTGAATGACATTTGTCCTGGGAACACTGTACAAATATGGCTGCGATACTGACGCATGCTCAGGGTCCGTATGCGATATCTAATGTATAAATCTATGATGTATATCAATCAATTTATTAAAGACTAAACATCCAAAACAAAAAAAAAAACATTTAATTTAACACCGGCAATAACAAATTTTAAAATACAGCAATACCAATGTCTCCACAGCTCCAGCTGATGGCATGTAATAACAGATTTAAAACTGATTCAGGTCAATTTAATAGAAATATCAGTTCTGAAAGATAGTCCACTGAATAGAAGACAGAGATGACAGTGGCAAGAAACCAAAACTCCACCAATTGATAGAATTGAAGAACAAACTTTGGGAGAAAGCAGGCTCAGTCAGGGGTCTCTGAGATCTCCTCTGGCCAAACATCTTGGGCAGAGCTGCAGTCTAAAAGATGTCAGAGGGCTTGAGAATGATGAGCATCTGTCATGGAGTGGTTACTCTCTTGGTGACCTACTTGGAGCTGAATTCAGACTAGCCAAAAGGATCAGTGCACAGATTTGTCTTTCACTGAGGTCTTTGCAAGTATCAGTTTTGTGCTTTTGACTCACAACAACATTCTACTCTGGATACGGGATGGATTTAAATGCAGAAACAGGCAAACTGACATGAGTGTGGATGCTGTTGAAATTACATTTCAAAATGTTACATTCCTTTAACCTAGGGGTGCCCAATCCTGTTCCTGGAGATCTACCTTTCTGCAGAGTTCAGCTGCAACCTTGATCAAACCCGACTTTAATTACCAAGTGCTCCTTCATATCCTACTGAGGCCCTGTCCACATGAACATGGATATTTTCAAAACTGTACTTTTTTTTTCTATGCAGTTTCACTATTCGTCCACACAAAATCAGTGTCAGGTGACTGAAACCGAAAGTTTCTGAAAAACTGGCCAGGGTAAAATTTTTACTTTACGAAACGCTACAACTGGAATTTTCCCCTCATGATGTTAGCATGCATGCTGTTTACTCCTTTCTGATTGCCCAACACGGCTGGGTTCCCACCTAAAGCTGAAGACGGTCAAAATAGTCTTTGCGGCAAATGCATTGCATATTTAGTGTTATTCGCCCACGGGAGTGTAATCCCCCTCTATTGTCCCGTTTGCATTGACGTGTATGCAATTTACTCATGCAAATACTTAATTCCCCATTTGGTCTAAACCCAGCATAAAAGAGTAATTATCACCACCTGTTGGTTTGGCATGCCCTTAACATATATCACAGTGTGTTTTTGCATGTGGACAGACTTTTTTTTTTTAAACAAAAGCGGGAAAAACCCCTTATATAAATACCTGGAGTCTGTTCTTCGTACCTTGCTTAAATGATCTAAGATGATTTAAAGGGCACCTAGGTTACCCCTTTTTCCAGATTTGATATAAGCCTTTTGTGTTCCCAGAATGTGTCTGTAAAGTTTCAGCTCAAAACACCCATCTGATTATTTATTATAGCTTTCAGTTTGTGTTTTATAGCTCTAAACAGCTTGTTGCTGTTTTTGTGTACTGCACCTTTAAGGCTAGTCCTCCCCGCCCACCGTTCCCACGTGCCTGTCAGAGTGCCTCAGCCTCCGCCCTCGGCTGCCTCAGACAACAGACAGACGTAAAGGAAGCAGATCTCACGTAACGTTTGTGAGAAATACTAAGAACTTTACCAATGAGTATTTGATGCATTTGTTGTAGAGTTGCAACGATGAGTCACACACAATGTCGTTACAATGTTCTCTCTCTCTCACACACACACACACAGACAGCGCGCGTGTTTAGCTTTGCACTGGCTTTGCAAACAAATGTGACAGGATACAGGTTAATATCCACTGCTGTATGGATATCTGTTATGTTAATGTACAAATAAACCTGAATTAACGTCCACAAACCGGGATTGAAGCGTCTTCTTTTAGAATTGTCCTGACACGCGGCTGTGCTGATAAAGTAAAGCTGAAGTAAATGGCTGTAATTCATTAACATGCACTGTTTAAAAAGATTTTAAACTTGTAAAACTCACTCTTGATCAAATTTGATGATGATTGATGATCCTAGTGAACTGAACAGGTCTTTTATTCCCGGTTGCTTTGCGCACGCCCTGTCTTGTTGATATGATTATACAGGTTACTACGGAGACATGTTAATACGCGGCTGTCAATCAATTGGGTGGGCGGGGGGACCGCACTCCTACGTCAAGTTGCGGTCGGTCTCAAAACCGCTCCAATTGGTCCACCGTTTTTATGTTGTTCAATTGAAATAAAAGGACTGGGTGTGTTTATATCACCCCAATATGAGGGTATATACTCTATACCTACACATATGTCAAACAGCTTGAAAAGTAGATTTTTCACCAAAGGTGCCCTTTAACAGATGCTGGATTTTTTAATCTTGATAACTGATCTCTGACTAATTTGGTTCTTCAAATTAGTTCACAAATCAGATTAAAATATCTGGATGAACTGATCTGAGATCGCTGCGTGTGTTGTGAAGGACAGATCTATTGATCTTCAAAATCATAAGCAATCCAACGATTGGCTGACCACACAGCAGTGTAATGACATCATTTGATTAACATTCAATTATCCATGTGAGCAAGATTACATACAATTTGTAGTAAATGTTTTTTAAATATGATACACTAACTTTCCACGTTTGTTGTGGGCTGCAGGCTTTACACTTTCATGTGTCAAGAGCATTTAGCAATTTATTTAGTTTTACATTTAGAGCGGATTTTCTTTATTTTAGGAGCCCAGGCCTATTCAAGTTCCTTAATCGGCATAAGGAATGACTGGCTGTTTCAATTAATTTTGCATCAAAAAAGCATTTTGATATTGGTAAAGGCATCTGCAACTTTTGCGAAGCATTTAATCACCAGCATATTAGCTGTCAAAAAACAGTCAAATATTGTGCATGTCTATTATCATACACAAATTGTACTAAAACTGGGTCAGTATCTTAAAATAGTATGCGTTTGTATCTAAAAAGTCCATAGTAATAAAATATGGATTCTCTAATAATTCTCTTTGAACCCTCTGGGGAGTACCACCCCATGACAGTATTTGTACTTTTATTTCTAAATGTGAAAGTTGCATAAGTTTTCATTTATTTATTCTTTTTTTTTTTTGGCTTAGTCCATTTATTAGTCTGTGGTTGCCACAGCAGAATGAACCGCCAACTTATCCAGCGTATGTTTTGCGCAGCGGATGCCCTTCCAGCTGCAACACATCACTGGAAAACACCCATACACTCTCATTCACACACCTACACTTCGGACAATTTTAGCTTACCCAAATCACCTGTATCGCATGTCTTTGGACTTGTGGGGGTAATCGCAGCACCTGGAGGAAACCCACATGAATGTAGGGAGAACATGCAAACTCCACACAGAAATGCCAAATATATATATATATATATATATATATATATATATATTTATATATATATATATATATATATATATATATATATATATATATATATATATATTTATTTTTTATTTTTTAGCTATTTTACTATTTTCCCAAGTGTATATAACTACCACTGTCAGAAAATATCAGCATTTGGTACATACTTTCAGTATCTCCTTTGCTTGAAAGGATCCGATCTAATCCTGTTTATTTAAAATAAACCTGCTCCCGAGCAGGTTTGAGCTACCAGAACTGTTGCTATGACAACAACAACTCTGATGAGTTTTAAAGAACTAAACGATCCTGGATCGTGTCAAATTGCTAATAGCCAAATACAACTAATTGAGTAATTCACGTACAAAGAACAGACCCGTGTGCACATGTGGACATGGCCTTAGTTGGTTTAGTTGTTTTTGATTAGGGTTGAAGCTGAACTCTGCAGGAAGGTAGAGCTTCCTGGGCACCCCTACTTTAGACAATCTGGTTTTTAAAGTTATGCATTTTGTGTTCTATATGTACGCTAGTGCAAACAGATATGTGTTCAATCTAGATCTGAACTGACAGAGTGTGTTTGCCTCCTGAACTGGGCTGTAGGAGGAACAGAAATTTTACATTTTTTTTTATAGCCAACTAAGGGCCTGTTATCCGTAATATCAGCTTTTTAGTTCAATTTCGTAGATCCATGGGGACTGGAATCATTTTGACACTGTTGTCTTTGTGAAAACTTATTTCAAAATTTTGCACAACGCATTTTGAATGTGACAAGAGTGATTGCAGTCATCAGATGGAGTAAAGTGTAATGGTGTATCAGATTAAACTAAAGCTCATTTCATCTTTCACTTATCCTCTCAACTTTCAAAGTGTCCTTGCTTTTTTCTGTCAATATATTACCTGTAAGTGTCTGTTAAAACTTTTGGGATTTATTATGAAATGCTTACATTTCCCCTTCTGGAAACTGTCTTGATTTATGCTGCTCTTTTCTCTTGTAGCACATACTGTAAATGCTATTACTCTCTTGCCTCTTTGACACACAGGAATACATCGTGACCAATCTGCAAATTGCATTAAGCCCCCCCAACAATACAATTCCATTAATCTTGTGCTCATCTTGGTGTGAAATGAGTGGGAAAAATGTAATCACTGATGAATCCACCATAGGTCAATTAGTTGGGTACCTGTTTGGCATTAAAGACACTTAGTCAATTAGTTACAGTGTAAGGTGGTTGGGGTGACCGATTGGTTGGGAACTGATGACTGATATTATTGACTGCGCAAAGGAAGCGATAGGATTCAGTCACAGGTCTAATTAAGAGAGTCAGTCAGATGTGCTCTTCTGAATACTGATGACCAGCACAATAATGTGTTAATGTCACGGATTATGCAGCATGTCCAAGGTGTAATGTCATCACTTCTGCTATTGACACAATCAACTGGTCATGGTAAGAGATTTATTTATTTTTTTTGACAGAGGTTGTATATAGAGCATAGTAATAAGCAATTTTAAATGGTGACATGGGCCATGTGCTGTGTAGTCTTACTAATGAAGTCTCACACACCGCCAATTGCTGGGGCGGCTTTACAGAAAACAGGGAAACACCAAAGACTCTTTAATATTTTGTGTGTAGAACCTTAAAATGCATTTAGTATGATAAAACAGTGCTGATTCTTTTCCATGTGATCACAAACTGAAGAACAGGAGGAGGAATCAGTGGACTGTGGCATAATAAAAGCTCCGCTTTCCTACCATATCGCATTAAACTTTGACGACTTAGTCTTATGCTGCATTCACACCAGACGCAGAAGAAGCGGCAAGCGCGAGTGATTTACATGTTAAGTCAATGCAAAGACGCAAATAGACATCCTGCGGCGCGATACGCGCGAATGAGGTGGCGCGAATTACATGATTTGCGTGAATGAAGCGGCGCGAGTTGATCGTTTTGCCTATCGCGTGTTTCGAGCGAATCACTTGAGTTTGAAAGTCTTCAGACTTTACCGGACATTCGCGCGGCTGTTTGGGGGATTATTTTATGAGGCCAAACTCTTTCCACTTTTCTGTAGGCCTATACTGAAATGCTGAATATGTTAAAGCCTACCTGATGGATAAACAAATACAATTAAAACCTTATGAATAAATGGGATATCTTGTAAGATACTGCTGCATGATCCACATATAGTATTATTTGATACATTTTTAAAGTTTTCATTACATTTTGGCCATGAAATCCACGCTGAATCCACCCTTCTGATGGGATCAGTTTAATCCAGATTTTTTGGATCGAAGTGATCCAAATCTTACAAAAAAGATCCAAATCTTATCAAAACAAAGATTGGATTACGTGATCTAATCCGATTATGTAATCCATTTTTTTCTTTTAAAAAACCCATTTTCAAGATTTGATCCAATCCGTTATCCAAAATCCTAGTGGATTACTTTTGAAAAACCGGGCCCAGAAGCCTTGCACATTCTCAGAATGTCACTTACTTTTGTGTGTTTTTTTTTTAATGTTAGACAGCAGACTGTGAAAAATGTCCCACTTTTAAGAACCATCCAAAAAAAAAAAAAAAGCCCTAGCAAAATATTTGCTATGATAAAATTAAACGCTCGCTATTTATTCAGTGCGCTGCTTAAAATTGAATTGGAAACTCTGTTTTGCCCCCAGATAGTGTAGTCATGCATCTTTTAGCAGGACCACAGTAATCAGCCAAACTCTGATCCCTTGAGATTGTCTATAATAAACTCATGGCACTGCTTTATGATGACATCATGTGAAAGTCATGGTAATGCATTCTACTGGCCCTGCTTGTGTGGCAATAAATTACGGTTTTGGATTCATTTTTACTTAATTCCCCAGCATGAAATGCAGCTCTGTGTGCATTGGGCGCTAACCTCCAGTTCCTAGCTCCGACAGCAGGTTATATGACTGTTTGATATCAACATGATCGAACTGATGCAATATATGAACAATGCATTATCAAGGTGATGCAATGCATGATCAAAGTCTCCAAGTTTCCAGATTCTTTTATCACCCCGTCTTTCTCCAGACTGTTACCTTTAGTTACCCCACACCTCCTGTACTAAAAGGCTAAGTTAGTTCTCCAGCATGCATTTGCAGCTCACTGTATTACTATTCATGCGCCGATGAAAATAGAAAAGTGGCATTTTTATTAACAGTAATATCTTCGTGCTGGTATCATTTATTCAGGTTTCTCTCTGGGAAGGAACACGAAAAAGTGCTTTAGCTCCAAGCCCTTATTGTAACCCCATCAAAGTAGCTACAGTGAAAATGACTATGAAGGATCTGCATGTTGTATGTGAAAGAAAGCATCTACGGTTGTCTATAATGACAGCGCTGCACATTGACCCTCGGAGTTTCAAGGTGAGAGGTCTCTTCCAGCTGAACCTTCTGCTCCGCTCGTCTCACCGCCTCTGACAGCTCCGGGAGTGAGCTACAGAGAAGACCTACGGGAATCGGATGTCGCTCTGTTATCCAAACAACCTCTGTGGCATGTCGCCCTGCTCTGTTTGACAGAAAAAAAAATAATACAGAGCTTTGACAAATGTTTATAAAAGAACTTCTGTTGCATTGAAAGATCTGCTGTCATTCCCACCAGTGCTGGAAACTGCTGACTGTGTGCAGAATCCTTAATTGGTTTATTTTCAAGTATAGTGATGGAAATAGTAGGCCTATTCAGTGCATTTGATATCTTGCTACCCATCCAGTTAAAGATTCATGGGTATATGTTCTTCAGTAGTAGGTGTTGATCCGTGATTCGTTCGGATCACAACCCACGGTTCGGAACACACGTGACCCACAGATTAATACTTTTTTTTAAACTAATATTAGATTAATTCTAAATTTGTAACATCGCAGAGAGATCACCTCTCACGTCATTCAAATCGCATGTATGAAAGCATTTAGGCTTTCCTGTAAAATATAATGATGGCGGAAGAAGTTGTTGTAGGTTATTCGGGATGTGATGGGTTTCTTAGGTTATTAAAGGTGTTTTCTGTCACTACTTGTTTAGCTTGCATTAATGCATTCGGTGTAAGCTGCACGATTAATGATTAAAAGATCGGGATCTCAACACCCACGCAAAAATGACACATCTAGCAATGAAACATGAAGTTTTATGATGGAATAACTGAATCATTTATTGAAAATGAGACTAAAAATAAATATGGGTTGTACAAATTGTAATGTTAGATTTATACATTTAGCGTTATCAGCAACAGTCGTAGTAACGAAATTTTTCACAGTACTGAATATTTCACAACTTATTTTTATTCAGCTGATTATTTCTTCATTTTCTTTGTAATAAAATTACATGTCCTAAGTTCTGTTTTTTTAAAACTAAAAGTTTCTTGCAGTACTGTTTTTGTAATAAATGGAAAGCAGATCACATTTGTCTCCTCCCCTTGTTGGCTGATCCGAAAAATGGTCCGATCTGTGACTAAAAAAAAAATGTAATGTAATCCGAACTGTGAGATTTGTGATCTGTTACACCCCTATTTAGTAGTCAACACTTTAAAGTACTCGTGAGTCAGATGTTGCTGGAGATTTGTATTTCAGTATGTTTCCAACTAACATGGAATCTTGATTATAGGGGTGTGGTTTTATTTTTATGGCTAAGCATATTTCACCAAAGCTATTAAACTGATGTCAGTAAATCTGCCATTCCAGAGAGAAAGCTAATTGATTTTAATTAAATCAAATTTTAATTAAATATTAGCTAAACATAAATATTTGATGCGTGTGTGTGTGTGTGTGTATGTGTGTGTATATATATATATATATATATATATATATATATATATATATATATATATATATATATATATATATATATATATATATATATATATATATATATATATATATATATACACACACAGTGGTGTAAAGTACTTGAGTAAATGTACTTCGTTACTTAAGTCTTTTTTTGGCTACTTTGTACTTGTACTGAGTATCAAAAATATAAGCAACTTTTACTCTTTACTTGACTACATTTTTGATTGAATATATGTACTCTTTACTCCACTACATTTGAACGGATGCTTACCGTTACTAATTACATTGTGATTGTGCACGACAAGTCGGCATCTTTATCTACCACAGCTAATTTGTTGGGCGGATGAGGCAATATCGCCATCTGCAGGGTGCTGAAGGTACTGTATGCTATTTATGAGCTAAATCATGTGAACGTGAATTAGCAGCTTGCCTAATACCAGGTGTTTAATTAGCAACATGGCTGCAGCCAGTGATGAAGCCGAAGCTTTAATTTATATGTAGTTTACTAAGTTGAAAAATAACAGTGCTCCTCTTTGTTTAATTTTAATACAGAGAAAACATCTTAATCAATTGAAAAACTACTCGAAATAAAAAATATTGCCCCCCTCTGATACTGAGAGATGAATCACATCAAAGTCAGCTCTGATTTTTTACTACGTTTTACTACGTTTTACTACCTTTTTTTTTTTTTGATAAATTGTTTGTGCCTGTTTTAAACATTTGAGTTTGACTGAGACTTTTTGTTCTATTTTTTTTTATCTATTTTGTTCTGCCATTTTGAAACATTAAGGTGTTCAATTTAATTTATATATTAGGAAAATTAAACCTTACTTGGTGTTCTTTGAGCCTACATTCAGTATGAGTAAAATACTCAAGTTCTTTTAAAATCGGATACTTATTTATTTATTTATTTATTTATTTATTTATTTATTAGTGGATTAACCTGCAGATTAATTGCTCACTTTGACCAAATTAATTCTAGCATGTATTTTTTATTTTTTTTTTAAGAGATCTTGTGATGACAAACATAGGTGCAATAGGAGAGCATTAATGGACAAACTAGTTTCTGACCACATTATAAAACATCTGAAATGTTTTTTGGTCTGTCATCAAAGTGTTTCAGTATTATTACCTTGCAGAATTGCCTTGAGCATCTGCTCTCCCGAAGAGCCTCTCACACCTCCAAAATCCACCATGCATTCAATGCATTTTGCCTTCATCTTCTGAGGTGCAATTAACTTTTTTAATGTTGTTTTTAATGCAAGGGCAAAGAAAGAAAAACACATTTATGAACTGCAGTTGCAGCATGCCCACATAATTTTTCAGCAGTTTAATGTAGGCTACTGTAGTTTTACTGTAGTTACTCTTCCATTAAATATTTATTGACCGCCTCTGTGCTCACAACAGGTATGTGTTTAAAGGTTTATCAGTTGTCAATTTTTCTATGTTGGGGTGTCTAATCATGTCCGGCAGAGTTTAGCTCCGACAATCTTGTGTGGAAGTCAGTTGTATTTAACGTGGTTATGAGCTAAACCTGGAAGAGCAGTGGCCCTTTAAGAATAGGTTTGTTTGGGCAGCCTTGCCAGTGGGTCCTGAATGAGATTTTACTTCCGTAAATGACGGTAATGTGCCAAGTAAGATATAAAGCTTTTGAAATTAATTATAAATTGATCAAACCACCATGCATGTTTGGACGTAGTCGGGCGCGCGATTTGAAGCTGCTTGAGCGATTAAACGTACACGTAAGTACCAATTTTGCTTTCAAAATGTCAAACTTCAAAACAAATAAGATTTAAATGCGTCATATTTTATGATCTAAATGGTGTTTGCTTAGCCTTAACACTGAGTGCCAAGGTGTAGCTCTGGTCTTTAAGGCGTTCTCTTAAAGTGATATTAAATCTGTTTTAAGTTCGTCACAACACAGTAAAATGTGTTATTAACCTCCAGCCAAATCTGAATGTTTCAACTAAGTAAATAAAAGATCAAAATCTTGAACAAATGAGCTGTATTTGTTTTCAAACGCTAGCGGCGTGTCCGCTGTACTTGTCTAATGAGTACTGATGCATATAAAAACATCACGTTAGAGCATGCATCTCTATTTATTTTATTGTGCTCCATGCTTCAGTCATGTTAGGTCAGTGAGCGCTGTGAAAAAAATTAAATGCCTCAAAACACCTTATTGTCAGGAATTTTGCACTAAACACAAGGCCCACTGAAATATCATTAGAATTAGAGCTGTAAGGGTATTTTCACTCTGTTTAGAGCGTTGCAGTTTTGCTGTCTAGTAGACTGAGCACTACCCATTGTATGAATGAATGAAGGCTATATAATTATAATGATATAATTAATTATAGTATGATTATATATCTTTGCCTTTTGCATATTTATGTTTTCCCTTTTTTTAACAACAAAGACATTTTCACACCAAAAATGCTAACTATCCTATAGAAAAGTACAATTACTATTTTAGCATTGACAAAACAGGGCAAATATTATCATTGTGTGCTGCATCAACAATATTTGTTATTCCTGAAATGTTTTAAAGCTACCCACATGTAAAATAAAATAGTAAAATAATTTATATTAAATACTTCAGTGTTTCTATAGTAAAGTAAGGGAGAGTGGGGACAGTTGCAACACTTTTTGCATTTCCTTCAGTTTTTCATTGACATTTTTTTTTTTTGTGGAAACCAAATATATTTTAATATAATAATCCCACATCTATTGAACACCAACCCACATTAATATGTGTACATATGATAACATATGCAGAATTTAAACTTGATCAGACAAAATAAAACGTTACAACTGACCTCGAGCAGGGTGGCGGTTGCAACAACCACCAACTGTCCCAACTCTTATCAACCCTGATTAAACTGTCTATGCTAGGGACATACAATAGCTTTAACACTTGATAGCTTTACCTATTTAAAGCTAAGCAAAACAGTAATGTAAATTATACGAATTAATAATCTTTCACAAAAACAAATTAGACAGTATGAGAAATTTTATGAACATTAAAAAAAAAATAATAATTAGGACGATTCTAAGGGCCCACGCATAATTGGAGCCCTCAGAGACGTTACAAGGGGCCAGCAAACTACCCCCCCCCCCCCCTCACTTTCGTTCGTGAACTCCCCCCAAACTACATCACCCCCTCACCCCCCCTTTCACGATCGACACACCCCACCTGCGGAAAGTCTGTCAGAGGACCGGTGTCGGCCAGTGGCGCCACTGCATACAGTGGTTTTTACTACAGTAACCCAATGTTGTACTATAAGATAAAGTATACTACACTATGTATTAGTTTCAGTTCACTATAGTTAAAACAACAGTATGCTTTAGCATTCATTAACAATACGTCAAATACAGTATAAATTAGAAAAACAAATCTGACATATTGTTTTGCATATGAATATAATTTCACCAGATAATTTAATTAGCTCTACTTGAAAAGATTTTATTCATTTACGTAGATTGACTGGGATGATCAAGTCTTTTTATGCAGTGCATCTGCATAAAATATAATGCATTACAAGCAAAAATAAATAAATAAAAAGTGCTTCATGTTTTTCTGGGTAATCTAACAGTATTCGAGTACAGAAATTGAACATTCATTAATTCATTCAATCATTCATTTAATAAATGAATGAAAGGCTTAGTCTCTTTATTAATCCGGGGTTGCCACAGCGGAATGAACCACCAACTTATCCAGCACATGTTTTACGCAGCAAATGCCCTTCCAGCCCCAACCCATCTCTGGGAAACAACCATACACACTCATACACTACGGACAATTTAGCCTACCCAATTCACCTGTACCGCATGTCTTTGGACTGTGGGGGAAACCGGAGCACCCGGAGGAAACCCATGCAAACACAGGGAGAACACGCAAACTCCACACAGAAACGCCAACTGACCCAGCTGAGGCTAGAACCAGCGGCCTTCTTGCTGTGAGGCGACAGCACTACCTACTGCGCCACTGCGCCGCCAGAAATTGAACAATCAAATGTAAAATAAAATGGCATTCATTTTATAAATATTAAAAAATTCTAATATTTTAATAATATCTTTATTAAATTTAAAAGATAGTCTAATCCTGCGACATGAATATTGCAAATACATACAGTGCAATATCAATGCTCAAGCTATGTATTGTTCAACCCTAATATTAATAGAGTATAGTATGCTTTACTATAGTAGCCTATGCTTCAATAGCACTGGTGTTTACTATAAAAAAAACTAATGTACACTCTCCGGCCACTTTATTAGGTATACCTGTCAAACTGCGTTTTAACGCAAATTTTTAGTCAGCCAGTCACATGGCAGCCACTCAATGCATTTAGGCATGTAGGCATGGTCAAGACGATCTGCTGCAGTTCAAACCGAGCATCAGAATGGGGAAGAAAGGTGATTTAAGTGACTTTGAACATGGCATGGTTGTTGGTGCCAGACGGGCTGGTCTGAGTATTTCAGGAATTGCCTATCTACTGGGATTTTCATGCACGACCATCTCTAGGGTTTACAGAGAATAGTCTGAAAAAGAGAAAATATCCAGTGAGCGCAAATGCAGTGTTGATGCCAGAGGTCAGAGGAGAATGGCCAGACTGGTTCGAGCAGATAGAAAGGCAACAGTAACTCAAATAACCACTCGTTACAACCGAGGTATGCAGAAGAGCATTTCTGAATGCACAACACGTCCAACCTTGAAGCAGATGGGCTACAGCAGCAGAAGACCACAACGGGTGCCACTTAGAACAGGAAACTGAGGCTACAATTCGCACAGGCTCACCAAAATTGGACAATAGAAGATTGGAAAAATGTTGCCTGGTCGATTTCTGCTGCGACATTCGAATAGGAGGGTCAAAATTTGACATTAACAACATTAAAGCATGAATCCATCCTGCCTTGTATCAATGGTTCAGGCTGGTGGTGGTGGTGTAATGGTGTGGGGGATATTTTCTTGGCACACTTTGGGTTCATTAGTACCAGTTGAACATCATGTCAACAACACAGCCTACCTGAGTATTGTTGCTGACCATGTCCATCTAGGGCTGGACAATAATTCGATATCAATATATATCGCGATAGAATTTTTTTCAATAACGATGATATGATTTTTGAACCCATTTCCGATATTTCGATATAAATTTGCATATATATAAATAGATATATTATTATTTATATAAGATCTTATACATGTATCACTTGTCACTGAATGACGTTCAGTGCTCAGCCGTCAGAAAGAGCGTGATCTGATCTCACTTACGTGATGACGAACAACACAGACACGCTGCCAGCGCTCAGCACAGCAGGTGGTTAAGCGGCGCCGCAAAAACTTTTAGCTACAAAATGAGTGCTCTGAATACATATGCGAATGAACAAGCTTCCACAAGTAAGAATGCAGACGAAATAGTTGATAAGAAAGGAAAGACTAATGCAGTGGTGTAGAAGTGGTTCAGTTCAGTAAAGTTAGCAACAGATTCGCAGATTCGTCTTTTCCGGATCAATAACTCATGACCGAAACATTGTTCCTACACAAATAGCACATTTTTTCAACTGTCGCAATGCATACAACCACCTACAACCTTATTTTCCTAAAAATGAGCTTTCCTACGCGCTGGACGCATTATATTGATCTCTATGCGCAGGCGGCAAAGAGACCGATGCCTAGGGACCGTCTACAAAGAGCAAACGCAAAAATCAATACTACAAAAGCTGTCAATAACTTCCCTCTAACTCATTATACTGCCATCAAACTCAGATCACACGTCACTGCTGTCCTGCTGGTAAGACTACAACACTTATTTTTCTGAAAAACTATTTTGCATATTTTTTATGAATTTTTATTATGAAAAATATTCAATAACTTTACTGTAAATTACTGTACTCTCACCAAATTCAGTTCACACATCACTGCTGTCCTGCTGGTTATACTACAAAACTTATTTTTCTAAAAAAACTATTTTGCATATTTTTTTATGAATTTTTGAGCTTTATTTATTTGATAGTTTATTTCACATTTCTTGCTTGTATAGGCTAAATACAAATAAAAAGTGAACAAATTTTTTTGTACTGTTTTTATTTTAAAAAAAGGTTATAAGAGTCTGGAAGTATTATCGACTTTGCAAATTCACTTTGCAGGTATTTGTAGGTACAGACATCCATTGTGTGCGTTCTTGGGAGTTTTTCCTTTCTTTTTAATATTGTCCATATCGATATCGGAATTATATCGTATCGACCGAAATAAAAAAATATATCGTGATATAAATTTTTGCCATATCGTCCAGCCCTATGTCCATCCCTTTATAACCACAGTGTACCCATCTTCTGATGGCTGCTTTCAGCAGGATAATGTGCCATGTGACAATGTCATAAAGCACAAATCATCTCAGACTGGTTTCTTGAACATGACAATGAGTTCACTTTACTCAAATGGCCTCCACAGTCACCAGATCTCAGTCCAATAGAGCACTTTTGGGATGTGGTGGAATGGGAGATTCACATCATGGAAGTGCAGCCAACAGATCTGCAGCAACTGCGTGATGCTATCATGGACCAATAAATAGACCAATATAGACCAAAATCTCTGAGGAATATTTCTAGTATCTTGTTGAATCTATGCCACAAATGACTAAGGCAGTTGTGAACGCAAAAGTGGGTCCAACCCGGTACTAGTAAGGTGTACCTAATAAAGTGGCCGGTGAGTGTATTTTATGTGGGTATATCTTAATCTTACTAGTCATCATCATTCATGTGCATGGGCCTGATGATAATTGAGTCTTATTGAGTCTCAATATAAAAAATGACAGTAATCTAAGAGATTTTGGAGTAATTTCATCGCATTCGAATGACTGTTCGATTTGAACACATTTGCTGGGCACATTCAGAATTTATCCATTTAAATATTTAATAAGCCGCATCCTGTTGAAAACCAGTCTGGGATGGAAGAACCGCCGATTTTCTTTCTTGCGTCAGAATTCTAAGACATGCATAATAAATGAAATGCGTTTCAGAGGCGAACCCTTGCAGTTGCTTACATGTTTGTCTGTCTGCTTTCACCTCTAAAGGAGAGCTTGACCTTCACGCGGTGGCGTCCTGCGATTTGACAGGCAACATAAAGTCAAGCCCAGCTAATTAGATTAAGAAACATAGATCCGTGCAGGCAGTGGATGTGACAGGCACATTGATCAATCTGCTATGCATCCCTGCGAGAGACTGTGAGAGATCCGGGGATTCTGCAAAGCACAGAATTAGCTGTTTGAAGAGGTTGGAGCCAGATGCAATTAGTCCGGTTTCAATGTATGTGCATGCTGGTTACTGTAATGGCATATACTGCACTTGCAGTGGAAGCAGAACAGGTTGTTGGATACCTGACAGAAGCGTATTAGAATACACTGGGGACTTGAGCTTACTATCACACTAAATACAAAGCACTTTATGTAAGCTCTTCTGAGTGAGAGCATCGGCTAAACGCTTTGAATGGAAATGTAAATACCTGCAGATAAGTATATGCAAATTTAAAGAGCACAGCAGTTACAGTGAGCATGTAGTAATAATAATAAGGCTGTGATAGAGGTATTTTTGTTTTGAGATATGGCTTAGCTTTTTTAATTAAAGATAAGCTATATTAAAATGTAATATGTGTGCTTAGGATATTCCTAATGCGTATGTGACCCTTGATCTTACTTCACATACTTAGCAAGATTTCTTAGTTGTAATAGCTGTTAAATTAATGTGCATTTAAAGGGATAGTTCACCCCTAAAAGGAAATTGTATTTGACGTTTTATTAACTTGTTTTAAACTTTCATAAGATTCTTTTTCCTCCTGAAAACAAACACACAAAGATATTTTGAGGATTGTTGGAAAACGGTAGCCGTATTGACATCCATAGTAGGATAAACAAATACTATAGATGTCAATGGCTACCGTTTTCCAGCATTTAACAAAATATCTTCTTTTGTGTTGAACAGAAGAACGGAACTCAGTGATGAGGTTTTTTTTTTTTTGGTGAACTATTCTTTTAAACCGTTAGAATGGAAGTCACATTTAAATAATTGTTTATGTTAAATGTAATTTATTGGCCTGTTGATGATTGATACTTAAAGGGCCACGAAACCCCCCTGTCTCAGCAGGGTGTTTTCACACCTCTAGTTTGGAAAAATTCAGGAAAGTGGGCGTGTCCAGCTCTGTTTAGGTGGGAGTGTCGGTGGAGGGAAAGAGGGAAGGATTTGCAAATATGGGAGTTTCCATTTGGGCAAGCGCGAGGCAAAACAAACAAACAAACAAACACACAGACGCAGGGGAGAAAGACAGTGACTGTGTTTACATGGACATCAGTAATCGAATTACTTGCCAAATTATTAATTTGTCGATTTTAACTGCAGTTTGGCACTTTCACTTTTTATTCAGGAACATTTCATGCATGTCGCTCGTGACAAACGAGATATTGAAAGCGAGGAACTGCTGGAGAGTGGAGTTTTAATGGAATGTTTGATACCGCACGGCGAATGGGAGAAAAAATCCTCGGCATTTCTCGGTAACTTAGATGCACTCGGTAGGTAACGTCAGAAAGCCGTGTGTTTATAGATTATCCTGTCACAAAATGCGGCGAAAATCCTACACGACAGTAAAAGTTTGATTGTGGTGTTTACATGTTTACACTCGGAGAGCAGCATTTACAGCGGATCTTTCAGTCTATAATAGTGTACTATAATATTGCAGTGATATTAACATACTGTAAACTTAGTAACTAAATCATTTTGACTGAGGTATGTCTTTAAAAACTGAAAGAGTACTGCTGACGAAGTAACTTTGCCATCTGAATGAACAAACAAAGGGCACTGATCTCACATACACTTACTAAATCTGTAGACACAGGACAATCAATACAAACTGGAACCGTGTCTTTTTAAAAAAAAAGATGAGCGGCAAATCCGGATTTCACCATTTCCAGATGCAAAAAGCTCTCGGGTAAAAATGTTCCTTACAAACGCATTCTGTCGCATGCACTGTAATCCACACGTGAGTCCAGCTGCGCTCTCGTAGCAGGAAAATGAAAACAAAACCTTTGTTGCAGCACAATAATAAATGCAACACTGACGACCCATGTCTCCAAATTCTCGTTCTTTGACTTGTTTTAGCAACACAACGTGGCGTCTCTCTCTGTCGTCTGAACACTGTAACAGGTAAAACTGTTTTCGTGGCTATCATGCATATTAATGAGGTTGCGCCACATACACAATAGAGCGCGCTGATTGGTTTGAACCAAGTCTTTCTCATGAATTAATGCCGCCGACTCAGAGACATCACGATGTGCTAGCAGGTACAGACACATACTCTCCATGCTGGATTAAACGCAAGTATCTAATCATCGTGACGCAGCTTCAAAAATTAGTTTCAAACTGGAAGAACGAATTTGCTCAAAATAATGCAAAAACAACCAATTTTCACTTTTTAGTGCAATATATGTGTCCTAATAGTGTTTATCGCAGTGTGGGACACATATATGACTGTCAACAGCTCAAAAATGTGTTTTGGTGTTTCGTGACCCTTTAATAACGCATTGAAAATCTGTATATTTGTAACCGCAAGGGAGTTGGGTGACAACGGAGACAGGATCCAAATGCAGCTTTATTTAGAGTAGTCAGACAGGCACTGATCAAAGACAGGTGCAAATGGGAAAATCCGGAAGCGTCGTAAGTTAACAGGCAGAAGGTCGATGCAGGCGGCAGGTAAGATAAAAAAACAAATCAAGGTGAGGGTCAAACAGGAAAAGACTAAACAAGGAAAATGCTTCGTAATGTTACAGGCTATGAAACCAACAAGACTCCGCAAAGTCTGTGGCTGCGTCCGAAACCGCCTACTACTCGGTAGGTGTGGCATTTGAATTTAAACGTATTACTTTTCTAAAGGCTGAGTAGTACAAGTAATACAGTATGAATGTGAGCAGTATGAATGGAACTCGGACGTACTACATCCGCCATTGTGTCATGATCACGTGAACTACCTGCAAGAGTTGCATCACTTCATTCCCATACATGAATTCTCTCGCGGGGCATCATGGGATAGTGTAGCGTCCATAAATGCGCACTACAGAAACTTGCTAGAAGTAGTAGGTCAACTGGGTACTTTTCACATACTGTTTTTTGATTTCCATGAATTCGGACATACTACTCTGCTCACATACTGTTTTTAGCGTACTATATGATTTCGGACGCTGTGTGTGTGTGTGTGTGTGTGTGTGTGTGTGTGTGTGTGTGTGTGTGTGTGCTGTATGGATGGTCCATGTAATCAGTCTTTGAGCAGCTCCCAGCTCTGTGTGTGTGTGTGTGTGTGTGTGTGTGTGTGTGTGTGTGTGTGTGTGTGTGTGTGTGTGTGTGTGTGTGTGTGTGTGTGTGAGTAATCGAAAGAGAACCCGAATAGGTGTGTGTGTGTGGTGCATGACAGGATTTGTAGTCCAGGTAATAGACAATGTTATCCAGTGATCTATAAGGGTTAGATCGCTGGTGATCATGGCAATATTATACTATTTATACGTTCGAAGTTGGATTTAAAATAATCATTTTATTCCAAACTGTTGTAACTTTTTTTTTTTTTTTTTTTTTTTTTTTTTTTTTTTTTTTTTTACTAAGAGCATGTAATATATTAGTAATGTTCAGTAGTAAAGAACCGAAGTGAATCAAACATGTTTTTTTTAATTGTCATAGGACAACAATGGGTGTTGTTCAATAGTTTTAGGACAACTTTTATGATTATCTACTTCAAATGTTGACTATTGCATATTTTGCAAGTATTTTTGAAACCTAAAGGTGCTTCATCTGAACACAATATATGTCATGTAAAATATGCACAAAGTTAGGTATTTTTTGTATAAATGAACCTAAATGCATTTTTGGGTTTAAACATGATTATTTTACTTATGCTCAAGTATGGATGTGCTGACTTTTTCTTCTTTTTTCTTATTTTCTTTGTGTTTCTGGTAGTGTTTTTGGTAATGTTTGCTTTGCTTTGGCTTTTTGTGGTTAATTACTGTAATATCCCAATTGCAAAAGAGAAATACTGGGAAATCTCTGTAGACTGATGGCATTTCATGCTGTTCAGCCTTATAATCTTAAAATGTGAGCAAAATCACCTGTTTTGTCATTACTTTGGACAGTATGCCAGAGAATCATTCAAACACTAGCTCTAAAGGGATGTTGGTGAATTGGCAGTGGTTTCTGCTGTTGTGACATCAGCTGCAGAATGGCGGAAGAAAGTAGTTCCTCATACAACAGGGTTTTTAGACTCTCCGCTTTTGATTTTCTTTTTTATATACATGATTATTTCGTCGAACTGTTGTATAATCGCAATATCACACTCGTGGCTGTATATCGTCACTGGTGGGACACTAAATTAAGCTTTTTGCGAGAAAAAAGTTGTTTTTTTTTTTTGCGACAACTTGATTGTTTATGTTCAATCCACTTAAATTTGTCAAAGCCAATTAACTTAACTTAAATTGATTTAAGTTGGGGCAACATAAATAAATTTTGTGGATCCCTGCATTTCTATTATGTAATGCATGATTATAATGTTCAACCTTTTAAAATGGGGGAAAGTATTGCTGTAATTGGTTGTGCAGCTTTGAAAATTACCTGCAATCTCTCAATTAGAGGCATGATATATAATGTTTTTCAATTTAGAAAGCAAAAAGCAAACATAAAAGCATTATAACATGGGGGAAAAAAGAAAGTGCAGCTTTTAAGCATGCGATTCATCCCTGGTGCGTAATTGATGGAAAGCGATAGTCATGTGATCGCATGAAGAACTTCCAGATGAAACGACTGTTTGCTTTCCACTCTGATCAAAAGGCCAATTAAGCAATCTGCAGTCAGTTCAAATTGTTTGCGGAGTTCAGATGTAAAGGGCACCATGCATCTGCCTGACAACTAATCATTGTATTTCCATTCTGAATTAAACTGTTATACATCATTGTGCAGGGCTGGGATGCTACAAAACTCTTTCAGAATATGATCCCGTCATATCACATTTTGATATCAGGGCTGCGCAATTTTAGAAAAAAAACTAAATATTAAATTTTTCTGTGGTGCATATCCTTCAAAAAATATTGTTTTTTTCAAAATACTTACTCATGCTTATATAAAATGAGCTGAAACAACACATTTCTTGAGATTTTTTTAAAATGTTCAATCCACTTATATTTGTAAAAACTAAAAAGGAAACTTAATTCCTTTCTGTTGTCTAACCACAAATCGATTGTGTGAACCCCAGCATTTTTTAAAGTGTGCGATATTGAGTATGTTTTCACCAGATGAAATGGCTCTATTTGAAAAGAATTGATTAGTTTAGATTGATTGGGATGATTTTTAGGGTTGTTCATATGCATACAATTTAATAAATCAAGCACAAGCATAACTGGTGTCAAAAGTATTTATGTTCATTATTTGGGAGAAGTATATGGAGCTAAAAATATGCCAAAACAATTTGAATTGTGTTTATTTGAATTTTTGTCAATTGTAATTTAATAAATCTGAATTTTTATATGCCGTTAAAAAGTATTTGAATTTCTTAATTTGAGTTTCATAATTTTAATATTGAACATCTGAAATTTAATACAACTGAATTTTTCAAGGCTGAATTTTTAATAGATGTATTTTCAAACTTTTTACACAATATTTTTTGTGTTCTGAATTTACAGACTGCGGATATCCAGTTTGTAAAAATACAGTTTCAAGTTTTCAAGATGAAGAAGTTCAGAACATCAAATTTAATATCCTAAAATTCGAAACCAGAAATTCAGATTGTGAAATTCAGGTTCAGCAGAAAGTAGGTCAGGGGTCATCAAAGGGAAGAGTAGACGATCACCGAAAAGTGGCGCCAAATCTCTCTTTGTCACTGAATTGTTCATTCAGATTTGTTCGAATCGGCTCATTTATAAATGAATTAGGTGACTCACTATGAATGACTCGCTTGGAGATTTCTTGGTAACCTCTTTTGTTACTGTAAGTGCTTAAAACTTTTTTTCAAATGGTAACAACATAGGTGATAAAAGTCTATATTGTTGTGAACGGAGGACAGGGAAAGCCACTTGATGAGTTTTCAACATAATTTTTGTTTTATATGACCTGAAACCGAAAGCAACCTTTCCTATACTTAATGCTAAAATACAAATGAGTTGTCGTCGCCAATAGCCTAGTGGTTAGTGCGTCGACACAAAGCAGCCAGGTGCTCGCGGCAACCCATGTTCGATTCCCAGCTCGAGGTCCTTTGCTGATCCTTCCCCTATCTCTGCTCCCCACACTTTCCTGTCTGTCAATCTCCACTGTCCGGTCCATTAAAGGTGAAAACCTCTAAAAAAAAAAAAATACATATGAGTCTAATTTTACATTAGGCTATATGTAGATATAAAAAAAAACAACAACAACAAAAAACAAACATTTATTTTTACCTATTTTTCAGACCCCCATTTCTGGTTTTGAATTTTAGAGTATTAAATTTGATGTTCTGAATTTCTTTATCTTTAAAACTTTAAACTGTATTTTTTCAAACTGGATGTCTGCAGTCTATGAATTCAGAACACAAAAAATCTTTTAAAAAGGTTGAAAATACATCTATAAAAAATTCTGCCTTGAAAAAATCAGTTGTCTTAAATTTCAGATGTTCAATATTAAAGTTATGAAATTCAAATGAAGAAATTCAAATTAGGAAATTCAAATTCATTTTTTAACGGCATAAAAAAATTCTGATTTATTAAATTACAATAGTCAAAAATTCAAATTAACACAATTCAAATTCAGATTGTTTTGACATATTTTTTAGCTCCATAGTAGTATAAATACCAAGGTTTAAAATGACTTCTGCAGAAGAATTAAGTATCAACTCAACAAACACAGTCCCTCCCCTGCTGACCAAAGCCACGCCTCCTGAAATTACAAACTCACATCCTAAAGATGACAGTAGACAACCCAGTAGACTAGATCATGTCATTTGCCAGTTAGAAAACTTTATAATACTACAATTCTGAAGGAACAACCATATTATATGTAGCACGTTTTCAGTTGTGTAGCAAGCAAAACTTGTCATAATGTGCAATGTTTCATGCATGCAAGGATTGCTGGTCTCACTCTCTCACACGCTTTGTACTAAAGCAACTACTGTATGCTTAGTGGTTGGCTGGTGAGGTGCAGGAATTACCTAAGAAATATTTTTTGAATAGTCTGTATTTTTTCTGGTGTGAAGTAGGTGAAACATTAGGCTAATATCTTAATTAATATTGCACATATCTTTTACCACTCTTTTAATTCAGTTTGACAAAATATTGCATCCTTTCTTGCTTAATAAGCTTTCTTTATATGATTTAGCTTTCATATATATTAGGGGTGTAACGGTTCACAAAAATCGTGGTTCGGTTCGATACGACATAGTGGTGTCATGGTTCAGTATGTTTTCGATACAGCAAAAAAAAAAAGAAAAAAGCCAGAGGATTTCTCTGATTGAAATCTTTTTATTGTATGAAAACTAACATCATAAAAGCATGATCTCTCTTCCCTTTTTTTTTATTTGGAACTAGGGATGTCAGTTTCTACAAAATCCTGTGATCAATGATCATTTAAATTAACGATCAATTAATCTATTAATCGCTCATTCTTATAAACGATCCGTTTAAGTCTAGGCTACCAGCCTGTGTTGAGGCTACTGAAGAATGAGCCGAATATGCAATGCATTATGATCCTTGCTTAATCGTCACAATGAAAAAATCCAAAACTAGGCTACAGGCTGAGTAGCCACGTCAGAGGTGAATGCGGCACACGCTTCTGTTACAGCTTCCGTGAAGAACGAAAGCGAAAGCAACTAAACACTGTTATGCCATAAAATTATTTCATTTTTAACAATCAATTAAATTACACAGCGGTTTTATATCAAAAGTTGATAATAATATAAAATATACTACATTTTGATGGTAAAATAATGATTTAAACGACGGCTGTTATTTCTTTCAGCATTCAAACATTAAATAACTAATGCATCAAGTGAAATAAAAACGAATATGAAACAACACATAGCAGGATTTAAAGCATATAAAGGACTATTATATTTAGCAAAATGCTGCTCTTTTTATTTTGTATTTTTTTATCATTTATTTTTGTTATTTTTAATATTTTTTTGTCTTCATAATTAAAGCTATTGACAAATTCCTGGTTGACATT